>CAODLS010598090.1:0-14446 GCA_948243855.1 Flueggea neowawraea
GTTTACTGGAAGACAAGAATGATGATATTCCTGAAATGTGAAGCTGAAGAAGTGTGAGATACAATAGAGACAGATCCATACATTCCAATGAAAACTGTGGAAGGAGTCGAAATACTCAAACCAAAAGCTTAATGGACGGTCTATGACAAGAAAATGGTTTGCTACAACAACAAAGCTATGCACATTCTGTTTTGTGCACTCAGCAATACTAAGTTTAACAAAGTCCAGCAGTGCTCCACTACGCATGAAATCTGGAGGACTTTGAAGATCACTTATGAAGGTATTTCACAAGTGAAAGAGAATAAAGTCCCACTACTGGTTCACAAGTATGAACTTTTCAAAATGAAAGAAGGTAAAATCATTCAAGAAATGTTCAACAGATTCAATGATATCTTGAATGGATTAAAGGCGCTTGGAAAGACATACTCAAACTCAAAACTTGTAAGGAAGATATTAAGAGCTCTACCAAAATCATGAGCATCAAAGAAATAGCATGATTCTCCTCGCATCGGATCCACATTTCATGCATATATCTTGAACTTCATATCTTTTTGTCATGCTTTTCTGTGTATATCTTATCTATGTCTGTATAATCTATAAATGACATTGATGATTTTCAAATTTCTCTTTGTTTGATTATGACAAAAAGGGAGATACAATGAGCTAAGAGTTTGTTGTCGAACTGTGCTATTAATATGCGCTTTGATATGATAATTTCATTTGCTTTGATATATAATTTGATGCTCTGATATATTGTGTACTAACAATAGGACAAGGCTTAACAACCTTGATCAAAATTCCTTTTTTTTTATCTAATTTGTCTTTTAGTAATTTAACAACATGAGCATTGATTGAGGGGGAGTGCAAACTTTATTAATTTTTTGTCATCATAAAAAAAGGGGAGAATGTTGAACCAATTTTAGTTAACATCTAAACTCATCAATTTTGATAATTTTACAAAACAATTGAAATATTTAAGCTATGCACATTCTACAACCATCTAAGCACATTAAAAGATAATCTAAACACTTTGAATAAAGGCCTATACACGTTAATCATATAAGAAAGTATTCAAAGATCTCCAGAATTAACGCTATGCACGTAGAAAGAACTGCAATGCATGTAGATGCATTATATCAATAGGCAGAATAATCCAAACCTATGTTGTGTGCGTTTTACAAAGCCCAATGGACGTAGTAAAGAAGAAACATATACTGGGTTGAAGACCACTTGATACTACATACGCTGAATATTGGTCTGTGCACGTAGACAGGTTCATATGGCAAACTAAGAAGAAAGCACGAGACAAGCTTGGTCACGTTCTACATCATTGATGTGCGCATAGAAGAGCAAAAGAGACATCCTTGAGGAGACTATCCTACGTACGTAGAACAATTCTCTAAGCACGTAGACGAAGATGACAACTGTCCGAAAAAAGACAAATTTCGTTGTATTGTGTCAGATTTTCAGACGATAACATTTTCTATCAAAGATTCAGATGATGTAGGGAAGCACAGAGATCTACGCACATAGCAAGGCATGCTAAACAAGTGGACAAGGATGAGTTGTACTATCTTACAAAATCAAGATGTCCGCGGATTTTGAAATTTGAATATTCTCTAACATGGTCAAGTGAGAAATCAAGGTATGATCTTTAGAGACACGTCAACGCATGTAGAACT
Organism: Flueggea neowawraea; assembly: GCA_948243855.1. Lineage (NCBI taxonomy): Eukaryota > Viridiplantae > Streptophyta > Magnoliopsida > Malpighiales > Phyllanthaceae > Flueggea > Flueggea neowawraea. The sequence continues at coordinate 1,683 of CAODLS010598090.1, forward strand.
CGGTATAGCGCACACAGAACTAAAGATCTGCCTACACAGAAGAAGGGTCCATGTGTGTAGTAAACACCTGATATCAAGCAGTGGCTACTAGAATACATCCAATGCACACAAAAGGAAGAATGTTGCACGCAGAACTTTGATGAACTCATGAACTACGCACGTAGCACTGAAGGTACGCACGTAGAACAAGCTGACGTTAGTAATTTCAGCATTTTGCAACTCTCTCACAACAGTTACTTTGGAATTTATAATGGCTAGTTTCGTGAGAACATCTATAAATAGACGTCCCCAGTCATAAGGTAAAAAGAAAAAAGAAAATTTTTTAGAGTGCCCAAGCTTTGCCATTTTATTTCTTGACTATCTCTCTCATTGTATTGTTCAGTTCTTACTTGCCAACTGAACTGTTGATTTGCTATTTGCCTACTGAGTTGGTGTAGAAATATTATTTCCATCTAAGATTTCTTTTGTAATCAAGTTTTGGTTGTAAATCTTGATGATAGAAGAGGTTTCTTTTTGTTTGGTTCCTAGAAAAACAAAGAAGTTTGATTTTCTTATTTTGGCTAGTTAAAATAAGGTGTAGAATGTTTTCTTGTGAAACTGAAAAATAAGAGTTTGTAAACGGTTTGCTTCCACCTGGAAATGAGGAAGTTTAGTGGATTCAAACTCTCTAGTAACCTAGAGGAGTTGACGTAGGTCAAGCAGGACCGAACCATTATAAATTCTAGGCTTTGATCTTCTTTCTCTCACTCTCTTTATATTTTAGTTCTGTGTAGTTATGCTTTGATTTATATATTGTTTTGATTTGCAAAACCTTCAGAAAGATCTCAAAAAGGGTTTTAACTTTAGCAAAAAATCCAATTCACCCTCCTCTTGGATTGTCATATTGGTATTACAGGGGAAGCACAAATGACTTACAAGTTGGAGAGGATCAAGGGATATGTAGCTCTTGAATACATGAATGAAGGTATAGTAATAGAGAAAGTAGATGTATATGGTTTTGGAGTTCTTCTGATAGAAATGTTCACGGGTTGAAAGCTTGTTGATAAATTTGATGTGGTGGATAAAGAAGGTGAGTTTTTACTGGATCATTTAAAATCTTCTTTCAAATTTCCTTGCATTGATGAAATTGTGAATCAAATGGTTGAAAGATGAAAAGGAGGGCTTCGCGAGCAAAAACAAAGGACAAGCATAGCAAAGCATGCCTTCAAATGCTTAGAGGTTGCAAGGGAAGAAAGACCAACCATGATAAAAATTATGAAGGAACTTGACCGAATCTAACAACTCGTGTCAGTAAATACATAGAATAAGAGATTTCCCCAAACTTGTTGGAGACTCTCATTTGAATCAAACTCCAGCATATACATCTCAACAAACTTTTCTCCGTAAGGTCCAATGAAAACTATCAGCTTAACATATCCAGCTTACCAAACTTTTCTTCAACCAGTGCATCCTCCCATTCACATGTAAAACAACTTACAACAAAAATTCGTAGGAATCAGCTTCAACATTCCTTCTGCTATCAGTATTTAGTGAATATACGTTGAATTCTTATGCTTTGGAAACAGCTACTACTTTGTTGTGATGGTTTTTTGGATCAAATCCAAATCCTAGACAAGTTACGAATTCTTTGGCATTGTAGTCTCGACCAACAAACTTGGGAAGGATTCTTAATGCTCTGGTTGCTGGATTCCATAGCAATATATATATGTAAATTATTAACTTGCCGATGTTCCCAAGACTATATTCAAGTTCTCTAATGCATACTATTCCACCAGCTGATGTGACAATCTCATAACTGCAGGAAGGCCTAAGACGCCAAAAATGCAACTTACACAACACTCCTTAAAGAGAAAAATAGATACTTTCGTACAAGATAACAAGAATCAGACCCTTCAAATGATCAGTCCAAGTGAGCTTCAATGAATCGAGAGTCTGTGAATAGGGAATACCATTTCTGTAGTAGAAGTTTAGTGATGGAGATTCTTGGTGAAAGTGTAATGGAGAAAGAGGTAATGAATATTTAAGAACCGTCCATCTGTTCAACACTGCACCAATAGGATAGGACCCCACAACAAGATGTTTGACACTGCACTCACTTAAGATGTAACCTTCTAAAATTATTGAATCTTTTACCTGTTGTAAGTTAGAATTTATTGAATTTATTGAATCAACGCAAATCACAAGAAGTTGCTGAAAAATAGTGGAACATAAATCTGTGAAGTATAGAAACAAAACTAGGATCATACTTTGGCAATTCTCTATTTTAGTTGGTGGCAAAAATCACGAAGAAGTAAAGATGGGCTTCATTGGATCAAAGAACTTATAACAGAATGCCAGCTTACAAAATTTTCTGGAGTAGATAAGATAGTTGACAGATTATTTGATAAACTTACCTGATCCATTAGAGCCAAGGTTGCATCGCAGAAGGATTTTATACTTCCAATATCCTCCCAGCGTGAGATCAACAATGCTGTTGGCCAAAAAAAATATCAAATTGGGGGAGGAATGTTCTCCAGGGTTAATAATATCTTACAACATGGATTAAGTGAGTCATAGGTTGAAAATTTAAATTCTTCCTTGGCAAAAATGGTGCAAACAACTGGAAATTTGAGTCTTCCTTTTTCTGTAGAGGATTTTTCTTCTTTTAGAAAACTTCATAAAAGATTCTATAATTCATTGAACTGTTGTGAAATGTGAAGACTAGTCTGTTTTTGTGAGAGAAAATATCCTGGTAAAGATAACTGCACCTCCACTTTTAAAAACACAGTATATTGGCAAAGTTTCACTTTTTAAAACCGAATTGACAAATTCCTTTTTTTCTTTCTTTTGACCAAATAATCAGAAAATTAGTTCCTGCATACTTTTATGTGTTGTTACATTCAGGAGTTAATCGTTTTGATTTCACTTGTTCGTAAAAATGTTTTAATCTAAGTTGTTTTATGCTTCCAGATTTTATGCTTCCATTTACAACGTGCCACAATAAATCACTTCGGAGAACTAGTGAAACTTCAGGTAATTAAATTTCCATGGCTTATCAATGGGTTTCTTTCGAGGGAATTCCTGCTGCTGTTTCTGTGCATTCTCGTAGAAATTGATGCCATTTTAACCAATACCGTATTGTTGATTGTAGGGCCATATTGGTTTTCCATTAATATTGAACATGCGTCCTTTCATGACAAAAAGGTTGCAATGCCAGCACTCGAGCCCTCAAAGAAAATCTTTTGATGTCCAATCTGATATAAGAATGCAAAATTCCTGTTCTCCTTGATTGATTCTGCCGCAAAGCCACTTCAATATGATTAATGTCCTTTCAGGCTTTAACCAATGTTGATATTGGGTTTGGACGCATTCTCCCGAAAGCATATCTTTCAACCGTCATTATTCCCATTCACATTTTTGACAACTATCCTGAAAAGGAAATCGGAAACAAAACTCCCTGCTGGATTGTTGTTTTAGAATTCAATATCTATCCACTTTCGATCAGGCATGGAGTTTAACAATTTTAAAGAACTTTCATGCATATATTTCTGTGAATTGCAATTCCTTCACGAGTTAGGATTTGCTATTCCACTAATTATGGAACAAACCAAACTGAATCATAAGCATTATCTATGGAATTGAAATTCCAATCCCTTTAGGTGATGTAGGAAACAAATGCTGTCACTCTCGGTAGACATACTTTTAGCGACATGCTTTCAGGTTAGCTTTTTGCTATTATCTTTCTTCGTGGTATCTTCTAGCCTCTTCAACAAAAGGTATCTGTAAAACACGGGGGGCCAAAAAAAAAAAGTTTTTTGGATGGCCACTTAAATCCATTCCCAAACCAACAGTTGAGCGTCATCCATATATAGCTAAGACAAAACCAAAGTTAAGAAAATTGGCCGGCAAATTTGCCGAGAAAATTCTGAAATTATTGGATTCTGATATAATGCTGAATACGGAAAGAAGACACTTCCAGCCGAAAGAATTGATTTTTTACTTGTAATATTTTTATTTAAGAACACAAAAGTTGTGCTTAATATTTTATCCGGTGCATGCATTTGGAAAGAACGATTAGTAGAACGAATCAGAATAGGCTAGGAACTTGGAAATGTTCAAGACTTGAAATCACCTACTGAAAGCAGAGAGCAAATACTAATAATGCAATGCTTTTATGCAAAAGAAACTGCACAAACAAGATAGAAATTTCAAAGATTTCTTATTAAAATACTATAATATTTCTCAAATTTACATCGGCAGTAATAACACGAGTCTTTCTTCAAGCTTTTTGTAAAGCACTGTGCTTTAGGATTTCCAATCATAAGTTGAATGAAAAGAACAAATCCCTGGACAACTCAGTCAACTTCCTCAATTTTAGGGCCAGCACCAGAATCACCAGAGCCACCACTCGGCATATCTGCGCCACCACCCATAGGCACATCCCCACCAGCACCACCTTGGTACATCTTGGCAATAATTGGATTACAAAACCCCTCCAACTCCTTCAACTTGTCCTCAAACTCATCCACCTCTGCCAACTGGTTCCCGTCTAACCAATCAATAGTTTCCTCAACTGCTTTCTCAATCTTCTGCTTATCAGCTGGATCCAATTTTCCAGCAATCTTCTCATCGTTCACAGTATTCCTCATATTATACGCGTAGTTCTCCAGGGAGTTTTTTGCTTCCACCTTCTTCTTTACTTCCTCATCCTCTGCCTTGTACTTCTCTGCTTCTTGCACCATTTTCTCAATCTCTTCTTTGGTCAATCTTCCCTTGTCGTTGGTGATCGTAATCTTGTTCTTCACTCCTGCTGTTTTGTCTTCTGCTGAGACATTCAAGGTTCCATTCGCATCAATGTCGAAACAGACATTGATCTGAGGGACTCCTCTTGGTGCTGGAGGAATACCAGTGAGCTCGAACTTCCCAAGAAGATTGTTATCTTTAGTCCTTGCTCTTTCACCTTCATATACTTGAATCAACACACCAGGTTGATTATCCGAGTAGGTAGAGAAGATTTGTTCTTTCTTGGTAGGAATTGTCGTGTTCCTTGGAATCAAAACAGTCATAACACCACCGGCAGTTTCAATGCCAAGGCTGAGAGGAGTTACATCCAGGAGAAGCAAATCTTGAACTTTCTCGTTGCCTTCACCGCTCAGAATCGCAGCTTGTACAGCAGCTCCGTATGCGACGGCTTCATCAGGGTTTATACTCTTGCAAAGCTCTTTACCATTGAAGAAATCTTGCAAAAGTTGCTGAACTTTCGGAATCCTCGTCGACCCACCAACAAGAACGACCTCATGAACCTGACTTTTGTCAATCTTGGAGTCACGAAGACACTTCTCCACTGGTTCCATACATTTCCTGAACAAATCCATGTTCAACTCCTCGAATCTCGCTCTTGTAATTGTAGCATAGAAATCCATTCCTTCGTAAAGAGAATCGATTTCAATGGTAGTTTGTGAGGTTGAAGACAAAGTCCTCTTTGCTCTCTCGCACGCAGTCCTCAATCTTCTCAAAGCTCTTGCATTGCCACTAATGTCCTTCTTGTTCTTCCTTTTGAATTCCGCAACAAAGTGGTTAACAAGCCTGTTATCGAAGTCCTCACCGCCGAGATGGGTGTCTCCGGCCGTAGCTTTCACTTCGAAGATTCCCTCCTCAATTGTAAGCAAAGATACATCAAAAGTTCCCCCACCAAGATCAAAGATCAGCACATGCTGCTCGCCGCTCCGGGAAGCCTTCTTGTCCAAACCATAGGCAATAGCAGCAGCGGTTGGCTCGTTAATAATCCTCATAACATTAAGTCCTGCAATAGCACCAGCATCCTTCGTTGCTTGCCTTTGCGAATCATTGAAATACGCAGGAACTGTGACCACGGCATTCTTCACCGCATGACCCAAGTAAGCTTCTGAAATCTCCTTCATCTTAGTCAGCACCATAGAAGAGATCTCTTCAGGGGCGTCTCTTCACCTTTGTATTTGACCACGATCATTGGCTTGTCACCAGGACCCGCAACGACCCTGAAAGGCCAATGCTTCATGTCGCTTTGCACCGATGAGTCAGAGAAGCGCCTGCCAATTAGACGCTTGGCATCGAAGACTGTGTTCTGAGGGTTCATGGCGACTTGGTTCTTCGCTGCATCTCCAATGAGACGCTCTGTGTCAGTGAACGCCACATATGAAGGAGTGGTTCTATTGCCTTGGTCATTGGCTATGATTTCAACCCGATCATTCTGCCACACCCCGACGCAACTGTAAGTCGTGCCGAGGTCAATTCCAATTGCCTTTCCTTCAGTTTTCGCCATTGCTGAACTCGTAACAAGCACTCAAATCAGAATTTGTATCAAAAAACTGAACTAAAATTTGACGAATGCTTTTCTAAATTTCCGTAGTTTGTGTTTCCTTCAAAACTGGGTTTGCTGTCGAGTTGGCGAGGAGATATATATAGATACGGGAAGGGAAAGAGAGAGGCGGCTATTGAGAAATCTCTGGAGAAAAGTGGAAAGAGCGGGAGATAGTTCTACGTCGGAGGACATTGATGGTCAAAGAAGTAAAGGGAAGAGTCTAAGTGATACTAGAGAGTTCTGGAGAAGTGGTGAGCTGCTTCTTGGCAATGTGTTATGCGTTGATGCTGGTTGTTGTTCTTGTCGACGACGGAAGCTTTCTGCGGACGTGGATTTAACTTAATGGATCAACTCCACAATTCTGGATGTTTCCTACTTTTGTTCTCTGATTAATCTTGTGATGGAATTAAAATTAAACGATTAATTAAAAAAGGGCTAATTTTATCTTTATCCAAAAATATTATAGTTAGTCCGATTCAAAAATTAAATTATAAATTATTTTTTCAAAATTACACGTGTCTTTTTTCAATTAAAAAATTAGTAATATTTTTTCTTTTTTAAAGTTTTTTATGTTTTATTTTTATTATGTTTTGAGTTTTTTTAAATAAATTCTGAATTGTTTGATTTCATTTCTTTTGTATATATGATATACTTTTTTAGTCAAAAAAATTAAACCACAAAAAAGGCCCTTTATTTTTATTTTGTATATTTTTTTGAGTTTTAGTTTTGATTTTTTTAATTTTATATACATAATATATATAAAAAAATAAAAGTAAATATTTTAGTAGACAACCGAGATCTGTTTTTTTAAATTTTTATTCTATTATTATTTAATTTTCTATATTTTTATTTTATTAAATATAATAATTACATTTTTTTGTTGGTTTATTTTTTGTTTTCAACTAACAAATTATGCTGAATGTACGACAAATGAAATCAAATAATAAATATTTTTTAAAAAATTATAATTAAAAAAAGAATATAAATTAAATATAAAAAGTATATATATGTGGGCCCCGCGTGAACAGATCTTGTTATAAATTTGCCACCGTCAATAGAAAGTCGACCTTTGAGATGATGGACTAGAAAGATGCAAATTCGCTGCCGTTGTTGTAATTGTTTTTTGCTTAGAAAAGATTGGTTGAAAACAATTTTAAAGTTAAAAGTTGACGTATTGTTAAAATAAATTTCGCAGTAATAACGGTGATTTAGGTTCCATTGGTTTTTCACAGTTATAGTAGCGTTGTGGTGATTCGATTCATTAATTTTCTAGGTAGCTGGAAATATCACTTTAGTAAATGTCTAATTACAAGTTAAAAAATACATTTTCTTCATTTTTCCGCTGAGGATTTGATCAATTTTGTGACCAATTTAGCCCAATATAGCGCAGCCAGAATTAGATAACGTAAAAACCAAACCAAACCGTTGGTTCAAACTGGAATCGGATATTTCTAGAATCGCCAGCAATTAGACTGCTTCCGGTTCAATCCTCCTGAAACCGTTAAACCGGTGGTTAACTGTTAGTAAAAAAAACTGTTGAATGCAAAAATTTTTAAAAAATACCATCTACTAATGTAGGAAATTTAATTTAATTAAGTCCATGCCCCTTTTTTTATATAGTTTGTTTTTCCTTTTATTTTTTATTTTTAAAATTTAATTGCTTGTATTAATTATTTTTAATTAAATTATTACTTATATTTCTTAGATTTTTTACTTATATTTTTTATTTAAAATTAAGTAAACAATTTCTATATTTACATTTTATAAAATGAACTAAATCGGGACTGGACCGAAATCGGTGGCAACATTTTTTTATTAATTTATATTTTAAAAAATTTGATTGAACCTTTTAAACTAGGCTGTGAAAGAAATCAGCCGAACCGAAGCCGAAACCAAAATTGCCCAAATCTGCCACGGGCATTCTAGTTCCAGTTCGACCATTTCCTTGAACCGGAACCACCCGATTCCAAACCATGGCCATGTCTAGCCCAAATGCATCCAATAGTTAATTTGTTTGAAAATATTTGCACGTATTATGTCAAAAAAAATTTCCCCTGTTTTGCCAAATAAAATAGGTATAAGAAAGGTATTTCTAATCCATTTGAGAAATTTAGTTAGGCAAACAATAATTTATAAACTCAATAAATAGAGGTGATTTCTTCAAGTATAATCAGACAACATGAACATAGAACATGTAAGATATCTACTGTATGAATTTTCGTAAATACATATAGGATGATAATATCTATTTTTAAAATTGCAATAACAATATTACATTGGCGTGTTTTCAATAAGCACTTCAGCATAATGATCTTTAAGTATACGCCTATAATTAGTGCTATAAGAATATGATCTCAATATCTTTCATATCATGTTCGGGATTTTTCTCGTCCAATTCATCAAAATAGGCTTAGTACCACTCTTACAAAGAGTTGATAATCATAATTATTTTGAACTGAATAATTAGCAAACCAATTTTTCCAACACTGTTTAAGCTAAAATAGAGTAAATCGACCTTTAATTCGTCGTCGATAGTCTCTCTAATGTGACTTACAATGTCTTCCTCATGGTCATTCCTAAGAATGTCCAACTTTTGTTTAAATTAAGTAACTGCACTGCACTGAGTCGAAGCCATTTATCCTGTTGAAATTGTCCAAGTGTGAACAAACGCACTATGATTAATCAGAGAGAAATAAAAATCACTTATGCATATGAGAAATAGAATTGCCAATATTTGTGAGAAAAAAACGAAGATACAATCTGCTTAAACACTTTCGACATGAATTTGCAGAAGATTAAAAATTTCAAATCATCATAAAAAAAAATATTTTGTAGAAAATAAGAATTTGGAGCGAAGGTCAGAGCTCCAGGAGTATTCTACCGCCTTGTGATACCTATGGAAGGAGGCACCACGAGACTTGCAATAAGGCGACAAGTAACTTTTTTTTTTTGCCGACAGCCAGGATACAAGATAGCAGAGCTCCCTTTGATGCTTAGTACCGGGTCTCAGCCAAGACAGTTTGTGGTAGGAGGTTCTAGTGTTGCTAGTACTGACATTGGAAGGGGTGCAAGAGAAGCAGGCAGGGTTTTGGTGGTCGCGATTCCATTGGTAGGGGAGATGGAGTCGGTGGTCGAAGTCGATCTTCTCACGACCCGTTTCCGGACCATGACCGGCATACGAGGCGAACCATCTATAAGAGTTTGGTCCATCTTGAACAAACCTCAAAGTACAAAACTCCTATCCAAAACCATACTTAAATAAATAAATAACAATATCAAATAAAAGTTTAAACCTCATTTGATAAAGTAAAACATATATAATATTTAATACAAAAAATATATCAAATTAAAAACATTTGAAATATCAGAAACACGAAACAGAACCCACAGAGACCCGGTGTGGAGCATATAAATAAATACAAACTGGAGCCCGATCAAAAGGGCAGATACTACCAAATGAGACAACGCCTCACTAAGCTGAAGGTGTCAGCCAACAGCTGAGCCAAAAGTCATCCTGAAAATCGGAATATAAATAAACAAAGAAAATGAAGGGGGCAAGAACCCAGCAAGGGATAACACTTCAGATCGCCTCATACATGCATCACAAAGATTGTTTTGATAATAGTTCAAAAATACCACATGCATGTATTATAAAAAATATATATAAATATATATACGCTATGTAAGTAGAAATGTTTCAAAACCATTTTGAAATCATTCGCAGACAAAGAATACACATGCATGCATACCATCAGGGTATGGGTAAAATCCTTCAAAGCATTTTCAAACTTTAGCAGAAATAGCAAACTCTCAGAAGAAGTGAAGTTCAAAATTTCAAACTATACCAAAGCTGGTATTCTTTTGAAATCAAGTGAAATCCTTGAAAATATTTCATCTTATCAGAGGTACTAAGAACAAAAGTTCCAAAAACAAAGATCCAAAAATCCTTTTATACTTTACAAAAAAATTTATAAAAAATAGAAGTCAAAACCCTTTTTGGCTCATCAAAAAGTTCAGAAACGGACAGTTGCCACATAGGCATCATAAGCATAATTTCAGTTGCAAAAACGTAATATTGCGAATAAGGGACTAGAAACAAAAATGTAACAGGTGTGTTATCTGCCACAACCCCAATATATAAATGTGGTATTTACCACTAATCAGAAACAAATCATGTGTCAGATCAGGACAAAAGGACTACCGTCATTCCTGGTAGCTGGACAATATCAATGCATTGGTATACCAAAAGCTACGTACCCCGCAGCATAGGCGTTCCCATCTCCAAAACATGTATCGTATTATTGAATACCAAAAACAAACGGTCATACGACCAAGTATATAAAAAGCAAAGAGAGATATATAAGTATATAAAAAACAAAAACATGAAGAGAGGATACACACACACACACACACACACATATATATCAGGTTTCAAAAACAAAGTGATGCATATTAATTCACAAAATCAGATTATTAATTTAACCAGTCCTTAAATTAGTCCATTTTCAGAATATGTGTAGAACACAACCAAAAACAATATAATTTCGAGACATAACATATGTGTCTGAAGCTGTCATTCACTCACTTGGACGCCGATCGAATAATCCAACTCAAAGTCCGCCGGTGAATGACTGGTCTCCTCGGAAACCAAACTGAACTGAAACAAATATTTTTACAAAGAATTTACACGGTGACTGTGGCAATACATGATATGCATGAAATCCAAATGCAGACTCAAACGCCATCAGCGTCAGAAATCCTTTCTTAATCAAAAGTCTAACACTCATCGAAATTCGAACCTCGATGTAATTCTACAACTCGGTCTCGAAACTTTTTAGAATTTATCAATCAATACCCGAGGTATTTCTATTATCAAATCTAACCACAAAATATTCAGAAACTATATTTTAACCCCAAAGTTGTAAAATATCAAGTTTAGTCCCTTTGGAAAATTACCCAAAAAGTCTTTCTCTTGATTCAACCTCTAAAAATCATTTTTGAACATCCACATAAGTCAATATCAACCTTACAAACTCAAATATACAATCGATTTTTCAAAAACAACTCAAAAACATCATAATTTGGCTCAGGCTCAGTCAATAACTCATCAAATCTCTTGATTCAAAGCTTAATTCATGTTAATCTAACCTCGAACAATCATAATCTAACAATCTACAACATCCATTTCAACAGAAACTTGCAAAGTCCGAAACCCATCTCATTTTCGACCTAAAACGAGATGAAATGGGCAAAAAAGAGTGATTGGAACTGAAATATTACCTCTAGACATTTTTAGAAACGTTGGGGAAGCAATGAGAGGTATAGAGAACCGATCCAGAGTTGAGAGAGAGTGAAAAATGAGGGTTTTGGACGACAGGGATCATGTTTTGGGGTTTAAAATGACCACGGATTGAAATGCACCGTTTCAGTATTTTTCGAAGCCAACATATGTTATTCTCTTCTGCAACATACGTCTTGGTGTCACAAGGTACATTATAAAGTGTACAACATACGTTGTCATGGTCAACAATGTGTCCAGGAGCTTTTGTTTTGAAAATGTAGCAGCACAACATATGTTACAAACAAGCAACGTACGTTCATCACCTTTCCTTCCCAGATAACGTACGTTATCTTACCACAACATACGTTGTGAAAGAATTCCAGATGACGTACGTCCCATAACTTCTAACATACGTTGGCATGTTTCAGACAGCATTCGTCGACTTCCTTTGCTTCCGAACGCGCGTCTGATCATTCCTGATGCCCGACAACACCCAACCTTACAAAATAACATCTTAAAACATTCTAAACATCATCTCAAACATTCGAGAATCAAATTAGAACTAAGATCATTCAAAATCGAATGACATTCCACAGAAGATCTTGTTAGAATTGGTCAGAACGCTACAGAGAATTGGTCAAAATGGGAGGGACATTACATACTTCCCCCCTCAAAAGAAATTTATCCTCGAATTTCCAGAAGTTTTAGGCCGGAGATAAATTACAGAGATATATCAAAGTTACTAACACAATTAAAACATTCGAGTTAACTAAACTCTAAAATCCCCGATTCGAAAATCGAATCTAAGTCTCCAAATCTAAATATAATCCAAAATTCTCAATATACCAAACCATGTAGAGTGCAACTATCACCCTACTAACATGCCAACTCACTCATACAGATGTTAGTTTTGTGCCCTAGCCCAATCATGTAAACATTGTTATTTCGGTTTATTTAATAATAAAGAGGCATTTCATTTCTATGAAATATTGTTTTATGAAGATAAGACTCCATGAATAGTTTATTCTTTTTTTGTGCCATCAAGTACGTGACTTGATAGTAAAACCATAGAGATAAAAGGAATACTATTCTAAATGTCCCTAATCGATCATTATCATGGGAATGATAATGAATTAAAGATTAGTATGTTGCTAAGTGGATAAT
>CAODLS010598167.1:0-11407 GCA_948243855.1 Flueggea neowawraea
GGTTCTCAAAGCAGTCAAAATATCCAAATTAGTCCTCAGACTCTCAAAAATAACCAAATACGAAAAGTCACAATTTGGTCCCTCAGAACCACAGTTTACTCAAGTAAGTCAGAGGCTAACTCGAGTTATACGTGGTCTGGTTTACTCGAGTTAGCCAAAGGATAACTCGAGTAAATCTGGGCATATATTACTCTAGTTAACCAAAAGATAACTCGAGTAAAACCGGGCATATCTTACTCGAGTTAGCCAAAATGCTTACTCGAGTAAGTCACTTACCCAAATTGCCCAATTCGACCAATCAATCAATGTAACCGGTAAAAATCACTCCCAATCAAATACATTGACTCTAATCAACCTCCTGAACACGAATCTATAACCAAATCCATTAAAACAACTCGAAACTACTCAAAATCACCCAAAATCGAATTGATTCAAACCCATTTTATTCCAAAACCCTAATATGCACAATCTTGCAGAAAACATGTGGAAAGAAAGGATTAAAAACCCAATCTTATCTCAATAAACCCAAAGGAAGTGTTGAGGAACAACTTGAGAGAGTTTGGGAGCGTCGTCCCACTTTTGAACAGATAACTCGAGTTACACTAGGGTTAACTCTAGTTATGTGGACCTCACCTAACTCGAGTTACAATGTTGGCTAACTCGAGTTGTATAGGGGTCACACAACTCGAGTTACATCTTTCTCTAACTCGAGTTATTCACTCTCAAAACTCGCTATTCTCAAGGTTCTACAATACCAACCGACACATGCTCATCCTCATAGAGCATCAAAGATCATCAATCAAAATTCCAATCGCTATAGGAAACATAGCTGAAACGGGATTTGAAATACATGTCCAAAAACATAGCATGTCCGTATAGAATAAAAAATATAGCATACCAACAATATAAACAACATACCAACAACATAGCATGTTCGTACGAAATAAAAATGCATGTCTGAGAAATTGAAAAGTGAGACGCGTACGAACAAAATTTTGAAAAGTGTATATGTAATAAGTGTAATATCCTGTATTGTTTTGATTGGAATATTGTAGCATTCCATGTGGTTTCAAATGACTTGGGATGAGGGGAACCTCAATTTTTGAGTTGAGAATCGCATGGATGCATCTGCGTGCGTATTACACGCTGAAGGTCATCTATGTGCGTTAAAAAGGGGTTTTACGCACGTTGATCAATGTTAGAGATGGATCGTGAACGTGTCTAAGCATGTCTACGTGCATTGAATAGATCTGCACACGTTGAATTTCATTTGGGCATGAGTCGTGAATGAGTGGAAGGGTCTACGTGCATTGCATGAGGTGGAACGTACGTTGATTTTGAATCTGAGAATGAGGAATCACCAGATCTACCGTCTAAGTGTGTTATGGATGGTATAACCCACTTAAAAGAGATAACTACGTGCGTAGCAAAGGTGTTGCACACATAGATGTATCTTTTTGTGTGGTTTTAAGTGAAACGCTGAGTGTCGGCTTCAAGGGTCCATAAATACCCCCACCTACCGTTCTTTCGGTCATAACTCATTCCAACCACCAGATTACGCTCTCATTTAATTATCTATATCTCTCTTCACTTCTCTTTGCTTCCACTCCGGTTTCTCAGGTAAGAATCACTCTTTAATCCCTTCTTTTCCCATTTTGTTCACAATTTGAGCATCAAGGGTTTTAGGTCGAAATGGGTTATTCATCTAATTCTTGATTTTCTCTTGGAAGGGAGTTTGGATAACGTTAGATTATGGACGTTAAAGGATGGATTCATAAGATTTAGATCCAGTTTTGATGAGTCTTGGTGTTTGTCCGAGATGGGTCTATTTAAGCTAAGGTTTCTGGATTTTGATTATTTCTTTGCTTGATTTGGAGTTGTTTCTGCTATATCTTGATGGATGAGAGTTAGGAATACTTGATTCATGCTTGGTTTTGGCAGATTCGATGAGTTGGGTATATGGTTAAGGTTAGGACGAATTTCCATGATTTTTGAGAGAAATGGAGTTGTTTTTGATGATCTAAGTATGGATTCATGTTCTTGGGGTTGAGATCTACCACATTGGGTGTTTAGATCTAGTTTCTTTTGGTTAAATCGAAAGTTGGGATAATTGTGTAATTTGCCCTTGAGGACTAGCTAGGATATTTGTCATCTAGGGACCAAAGTGTGATTTTGCACAATAGGGTATGGAAATGTGTTGGGGTGTCTGACTTGCATATTCATATGCACGCATTTTGGTACAACCACAGTACAGTCGCATTTTGGTTCATAGCCTTTGGTATATCAAGGTATAATATGACTCAGCTATCGGGGTTGACGATAGTCATGTTGCCCCGGCCCGATACATGATTTGCTATTGGATCAGTGGCAGAGTCCACAATCATTATTGCGGTGGTAGAGTGGCACATACCACACCATGGTTGTTATCGGTCACATACTATGTAAACATTGTTTTTTACTCTGATACTAGTAGTATCATTTTTTGAAAATGTGCATGTGATTACTTTGGGTGTAAATGTTTGAGAAACGTGTTTCTGAAACTATACTATGTATGTATTGTGTATACTTATATATACATCTTTTTTATACCTGCATATGGTAGTTTTCCAATTGTTTTTAAGTCAATCTTTGTGAGGCACGTATGAGACAATTTAGAGTGTTGTCCCTCACTGGGTTTGACCCCCTTTGTTTTTCTATGTTGCATTGTTTCCATCTTGCAGGTTGATTTTGACTCGGCAACCTTTTGACATCTTCGCCCAGTGAGACACCGATATTTTTGGTTAGTAGCGCCCTCTTGGCGGGTATACTTCGTTTGTTTTAGAGCTCAACACTGAGATTCTATTGGGTTACAGAGTCTACCTGTTTTGGTTTTTGAGTATTTGGATTTGCGATTTTATCGCTCTATATTGATTTCATATATTTTGACACGTGATATATTTTATTATCATATATATATATATAATTTTCTCATAAACGGTTTTATAAACAATGTTTTAATAAATTATTTGTATAGTTTCTGAATCTTTGATGGTTGTGTGAGATACACTGAACTTCTACAGATGATTCGCTTCATACGCCAATTATGATCCAAAAACAGATCTTAACAATAAAAAAATAGACCGTACAAAATAAATATTTTAAAGTTTTGCTGCTACGACTTTCTCCATTATAAATTGTTGAGCCCATTCTCTTTTTTGAAGTAGTAATATTAAAAATCAGTAAAATGCATATAATATATACCACTCTTTTTTGGAAGGCCTAGGTGTAGGCCTTATCAGCCTATAAGCATGGCTTACATGCGGGCATTTTTGTTATTTACACATGTTATCTGAATAAAAATTAATAAAATATTATTTTTAAAAAAATAAATTTATAAATAATAAATATTAGTGAATATTTTATCCATCATATGTATATTTGTTATTCATTTTATACATTTAAAATTTTACAAAATTTTAAATTTAATATTTTTATAAATAATTTCTCGTTGATAATATTTTAGAAATAATTTCATGCAGTTAAAAATTTTATAAAGTTGTCATTTATTTTCTAGAATATTTTTTTGTTCTTTTCCAATTGCAAAATGACAAAGTCCGAGCCGTAAACAGGAACAACTCCTACTCCGAGGACGGGGATCTCATCAATATCCAACTAGTCTTTTTTTTCTTTTTTTCCAAATCAACATCTTCTTTTGCCTCTTTCCTTTTCAAAATAAAAAAAAAAAGTCAATGAATTCTCATCTTTTTTTTATCACGTATAATAAATTCAATTAAATCATAATTAATGGTCCCTTCATGTAGAGGGGCCAAAAATATAAAGAAGTGATAATTATATGATATATCACGAAATATTTGTAAAATTTTGTTTTGTATGGACTGGAAATGTTTATTACAAATACACTTACAAATATTTCATCTCCATACGTACAGTTGTTTATATATTGTTGGAATGTTGTTGATTTGTTATTTATATTGTTTGTTTATTTCAAAATTCGAGACATCATATTTATATGTTATTTATATTTTATTTATATGTTATTTATAAACAACATTTAATCAAGTCTAATCAATATATAAACAGAAAATAACGCATAAACAACGTATAAACAAAATATCAACAATATATTAAAGTTGTGTAATTTTTGTTTATATGTTGTTAATATATTATTGATTTGTTGTTTTTATTGTTCTATTATTTCAAAATTCAAGATATCTTGTTTATATGTTGTTATAAATTGTTGATATATTGTTTATAAACAAAATTCAATCAATTTCAATCAATATATGAACAAAAAATAACGTATAAATAAGATATAGATATATATAAACAACATATAAATATATATAAACAAATCCGTAAATTATAAACATAAACAACATGTAAACAAAAATAAATAATATATAAATAAATATAAATAAAAATATGTGTGATTGTACTTTTTATTTACTAGAGATATATTTAAAATTTCAAACTTAGGATTGTTTATTCTGTAAAATATGAAAACGTAAATCTTCTATAAAGAAGTGAAATCTGGATGGGCTTTGTCTTCATCTTTTAGCAAGCCTTTTAAACTGAAAATTGTGAAATGGGTCCGACCGTTTCCAACGTTGATTGATTTAAGCACCATGTTACCACCCAAACCATTATGTGCATGCAAGTCTTTTTATTTTTATTTTTCACTCGTGACGAGTATCTTAACGAACAAGTAAATAATGACTTATAATAACAAGTAAATTTTTTTTTGTCTTTTATTTTCTATTTTATTTTTATTTTATAAAAATTGAAAACATTTAAAAAATATTTTTATTAATAAAAAAAAATAAAACAAAATTTTTAGTGTTTCATTCCTATTTTTTAATTTTCTAAAAACAATGAAAAAGTTCCTCAACAACAGTTGCTAAATTTCTTTTAAGGAAAGAGAAATAAAGCATGGAGTATGGAGGGCTTGTTCAATGATAGTTGAAAGGAATGAAGCAGACCATACCCTTTTGTAACCTTCGTTCGAGTATTCAAAACAATATTGTCTTGCCAAACCCCAACAACTTATGGGGAAAAGCATGTGGGGAGAGCTTGGAAGCCTTCGTGGCTCGATGCGCACCACCACTTCCATAAGCTTTTCGACCCTTTTTTTTTCAAATTAATATAAGATATTTGGAGAAAATATTTTCTGACATCTAATATCTGTTAAAATATTCCGGATATTTAAACTGATTAATTACTTTGTCCACTCAGATATATACTATCACTCCAATAAACTAAGGACTACTGGGATTATAACTTGTATAACTGAACATATATTTAATTTGTTGATAAAAAAAAGAACACATATTTAATTTATCCAATTTCATAGTAGAAAATATTTAAGATTAATTTCAGAAAATAAAATATATTACTAGTATCTAAGCGACTCGCTCAATGACTCCTTCCATTGGACTGGCTCAAAGTAGTGGTTAGGTCATCCACACATTGTTGTTTGAAGGGAAGAAATTGTTAATAATTTAATATTGAAGGTGGATTTATGAAAAAAAATAGCGGTTAGGTTGATATTGAATGAGTAAGGTGGTCTTTTGAATTGCAAAGAGTTAGTGATGCTAGGATTTGACGATGCAGATGCAATGCAGAATTAAATTTTTAACTTAAATCCTATCCCGTGATCCATGAAAATAATCAATAAAAAATTAAGAGTTTTAGTGTTTTATTCGTAAATTTTGCAAGTGTACAAAGATGACGCAATGAAAGCGATAAAATTAAAAAAAATAATTATTGGATTTGTTGATTCACTTATGAATAGCAAAGACAATCTTCCATTAATCTATTGATTCACAAAAATACCAAGAAAATAGACATTCATTAACCTATTGATTCACAACAATATCAGGCAAACAGACATCAAAGATCATTGAATCCCAAAAGAATTGTAACACCCATATTTCTATAATATGTATCTATATGATCCATAGCATATAACAAATTTTACATATAGACAAAGGAATTTACAGCAAATTCTTTAAGATAAACTGACAAAACAATTGCAAATAAAACTAGTTGCACTCATAAACATATAATACGTATCATGCAGTACAATCAAGTTTGTAGACAAAGATACAATGCATGATGTGCCATGAAGATTTCATCCTTAAGCCCCATATGCACACGTGATAAGAAGAGATAGAAAGTGATCGCGACATTCCGACCTCTGTCTTGTCGTTGTATGTGCAAGCCTACAAATCGATTCAGAAGCTAACCTGCTGATACTTGGAAAAAATTTTGCTCTTTATATGAGTTGCAACTCAATAAGGAACCAACATATATATATAATTAATCCAATAGATTGTAATAAGGTACAATAAATACAATCAATCCAATAGAGAACAAATTATCGAATTACAATCAATATGCAATGCAAAGCCGTTTCATTCGGTAATGGCCTATTATGTCAAGTATTGCCCTAGGTTTCCAATACAGGAAATCTCAAGGATCTTTTCAATACCAATAGAATTGACCCGAAGGTCTTGCCAATATCCAACAAAATTGACTTGTAGGTCTGATCATATAAATCAAATAAATTGTTGGTCAGCTCAATATAGTAGAACGAAATTTAGAGAAAGCTCTTACGAGTTTAGCTGCGTGTAGCACTTAGTTCTATTTACTTTCTCATATAACCAATATTTCCAATAAAATTGCATATACCTGAACAAATTATACATACCATTCCTTTTAAGCCATATGAAATCAAATGCAGAATGTATACACAACATAGCTCAATAACATTTCCCATAATTCTTATATTGGGTCAAACATATAATCATCAATACTTCAGTGAGAATCAAATAAGAATTCACCAATAGCACATAGTCAGATCATATACGATAGCCAATACCAATAACTCCATGTATTTCACATAAGTTCAGCAATAACGATATATAAGCCAATATACAATAATAGCACGTAAGGCACATAATGGGTTCACTCACAAGACAAAGTAGTTGGAGTCTCTTAGCTCACCTCTGGAGCCTCTCCATAACCCTTCTCACCTATCACACATATTCATATAATTTCCATTCAATACAGAATGCGTATGATCCATATGCATGCGATGCTTAGATGATGCATGTTCTGATGTTTAAACTTCTAATATGTAATCATAAATACAAGTAGGTATGATTTAAAACATTCTCATATGTTTTAAATCACTACTATGAGCGTCTAATATTCAACGACAATTGGCGTAATGCAAATTAGGTCTATTTACACATTCTGACCAGTTTGTGTTTTCCTCTCTCGTTGGCAACCAAACGAACTCATTTTATTCTCAAATTTAAACCATATATAAAAAACATATAAGGGTTTACTTATACCAAAATTCAGACTCTATAGACAAGAGATTAGACTTGTTTACACTTACTCATATCCACAGTTCGTTATACTTATATGTAGCATCTGAAACTTTACAGATATTTACTAGACACATAAATAAAAAAAAATTTCATGTTTCACACTTCGACTACATCGGAATCCAAATACGTCAAAAAAAGGTTACGATACAAAATGAAATTTAGACACAAATAGACCTATATTCCAATTCATATGAGTTTATGCATAAATCATGTTCCAATCCATTTATTCAATGTGCATACATCTAAATACATGTTATAAAGAATATTAAATTGATAAGAATGAATTAAATCACTTACTTTACTTCTAGGATGCAGTAGGCACGAAATTGACGATTCCTAGGTTTCCTACCGAATTTGCTAAGTAAATCTATTCTTCTCCTCTTTCTCTCCATTTCCCTTCTATTTTCTCTCTAGTTTAAGACTTGAGCACGAAAAAAATGTGTCCTATTTTCTTAACTTCTGATTTTATCAAGTTTAACCTAAACATGAGATGTCGATATACTTAGGAGGTCCAATCACAAACCTCTATGTTGCTTTTTCCTATCAAATCCTTTCCTTCTATTTTCCAAAGTAGGTCTAAAACTGAAGTAACAAAATAATACCTATTTACACAATTATCTAGATTTAATTATAAAACCACTTATTTACCCCTCTTTCCTAATTGTTTAAATTTTGAATCCAGATTCTCTTACCGATAAACTATTTATCACTCTCGTAATATTTTCTAATATACTCTAAACCATATCGACAAATGGGACTATGACATATGCAATGTCAAATCAATGCACATACTATGCATATCATATGTGATGCACGGTCGTGTATTTGCAATGTTGGTCATGGTCGTGACTGGAATACCGAAATTAGAAAAAAAGAAAAAGAAAAAAGGATGTGTGCATGCCAAAATATTACTTTCAAACTCAACAACCACAAAACTACATAGCATATATGTCTTTATATAGGCATAAAACCCTACCACAATTAGAAAATCTAATCAAACGCAAATAAAAAGACAAAATAAAATAAGAATAGACTTCTAGGAGTATCCTAATAAATATAGAATGTCTTAAAATAATTCTACAAAATTTACACTAATAATTAAAAATTAAAGTAATATAAAATATTTAAGAAAATCAAATTCTTGGTTTTTTTGTCCTTCATCATTCTCCGCTTGTTCAAAAATTCTCGTTCTCAAGTTTTATAATGAGAAAAGAGTTCGACAACAACTAGCTTGAAGCATCCATGATCATCCACTTTGTTGCAATCTAATTACTCTGAACAATAGCTCTCCATGTGATGATGCAAACCTCGACAACCAAAGCAAGTCCCTTAGCACGATTGATGAAAACAACTCTAAGGGATATGCACAACACTAAATAGCACTTTTCATTCCAAATCTAAAATCCTGCTCTGATACCAACTAACATTGTGGAAGCAATAAAATTAAAGGGAATAACTACTAGATTGGTTTATTTGAGCACGAATAGCAAAAATAATCTTCTACAATCCTTTTTGATTTAGTAGAATACCTGAAAAATAAGCATAAAAATTCGTTGCTTTTATAAAAGAATGCCAAAAATTGGAGAGAGAAACAAGGCAACACGCCAGCACAATATTATTGAGTTAAAAACCACTCAAAAAAAAACAAAGTTACATGATTATAAAGTACATAAAAACACTAATAAGAATCCTAAATAAATACGCTAGCTAATAGAATAATTCAAAGTCCTAAATAAGAAATCAAAACAAACTACAATTCCTAAACTAAGCGAACATCTTATAATAAGAAAGGAGCCATTTATAAGATATAGCCATGTCAAAGGCTGCAAAACTTAGATGTTCACACATTGCAAAAATTAAAACACCTCTTTTATTTTTCCCACCTCATTTCTCACCATCTCTTAAAGAGAACATGTTCTCAAGTTCGAGTTCGTATGAAGGTATTGGAATCTTCATGAAAAATAAATAAATATTTTAAGAATTGCAACTCTTTTTGAACACACCGTGTTAACATTTTCTCATCAAACTTCATCTTATTCACAATTGCAACTAATAGATTTTAATAACGATCAAATCGATCGACTCCAAGGAAATCTAAAATTTCCACATCATCATTACCACTAACTTCATTAAGAGGATCTAAAATTAATAGTTCGCGATACAAATCGTCATTCTTCTCCATCACAACTTCCTCAATTATGGATTCACCAATTAACAAAAGAAAATTTTCTTCCTCTAATGGCTTATGTATAACCTCCCCATCATCTTCTTGTGTGACACATTCTTTACCTTTTTCAGCCTCCAAGAATCATCATCATCTTCTTTCTTTTCAACCTTCACCTTGGTCTCCATATAAGCAGGCTCAACAAATTATGGTTGAGGCTGCTTGATAATTTTCTTCCCTGTGTGAAAGTCATACTTTAAAAAAAATCTAATAAAATTCATTATAGCACTTCATCTCAACTAACTCAAGTTGAGAAATAAAATATAAAGTATTTCTATTTAAGACCTAAACCTAATCATATTAGGAGTTTTGAAATAATCATAACATGCTAAAATAATCTCTAGGGGTAGAATGGGAACAAAAGCCTTCAAATTCATTCATAACATGCTAGATCAGTCTAGGCATAACTGTTCAAGTGAGGGGAGCCACGTTGTAAATAAATCCTCTACTTACCGCCCAGTTTTGCAATGCCCACGACATGGTCATATCCACCCCATCATCCAGCCTTAAATCTTCTTTCTTTGCACGAAATCGATCCCTTGTAGCACCACTTCATCACTCCATCACCTAAAACACACATAAACACTAAATAACATAAAAGCACACAAATAAAAACATAAACAAACAATAAACATTTGCATAAAAATGCAATCTACCATAAATCCTATTGGCGTGCTCAACGCAGGAGTTTCTACACAGCTTAAGAAGGACTTAGATCGAAACCATCACCAATATTCCTTTCTTCCTAATTGGGAGATGATGATTTCTAAATTTCATTAGATTGTTGCTCACACCATTCTAGGCACTTTTGTCGTATATGGTACGTAATATTTGTTTCCCATTTCCTGAGTTCACCACGGACTTTTTGGAAGAGAACAAGCTTTCTCTTGCTCAGCTTCATCCTCCTAGTTGGATTCATCTCGTTACCTTGATGTACTCTGCCTCGAAAAAGAAGTAGTTCTAGGGCCTTTTCAATTGCTTCTTTTTCCTAAGGGGTGTCATACTTCAAAGAACTCCCAAATTAGAGAATCCTTTTAGTGACAACTTTCTAAAAATTCCCATTTTTTATGATAATTGGTTTTTCCTTCGCTCATCCGATGGTGCTTCTTTGAGCTAGTATTATTAAGTTGTTAAGTCGAGGGATTATTTCATTAATGAGAGAAAGGCTCTTCGATCCGGGGGCTTATTTTCTTACATCACCACATTGGTTGCTTCCAAATTGAAAAGTGATGGTTGGGGAGTGATGTAAGGCCCTTGTTGTTGCCTCGCGATCTACTGAATCGCAGAATGAAGCCCCTTCTTCATTAGAGTCTAAGGGTAAAGATTATTCAATTGAACTACGTTTTTCTACTCGTAACTCACGGTCTCTGAAGTCGTCCCACGGGACGCCTGCTCAGCATTTTATTGTTATTTTATTAAAATTCTCAGTTCTTAACCCCTCATCTTTTTCATCCGTAACTCAGGGACTACTTTAAGAGTCCCGCGAGACGCCTACTCAGCTTTCCACTAAACACAATTTTATTTTAATCTCTCAACTTTTATCTACTACTTTATTTAATACTTTCTACCCCAAATTCATTAAAATAAAAATAGTTCATTTAAATAAAAATAATTCGTTAAAATAAAAATATTACATTAAAATAAAAATAATTCATAAATTTTAAAAATTAAATTAAAATAAAAAATTACATTAAATTAAAATATTACAAATAAAATATTAAATATTACATTAAATTAAAAATACTACAACCCATATTTTTCACAATTGTTTTTACAAGCGTAGTCA
>CAODLS010598361.1:0-35993 GCA_948243855.1 Flueggea neowawraea
ATTGTATGCACTGGGCATGGCGGAATTGTCCAACAGCCTGGAAAGGGCAATACACGAAGTGACCATGAACATCCTACAATTATACTGGAGGTTGTGGCCAGCGCAGATCTGTGGATTTGACACGCCTATTACGAGGTGGCATGCTCTAACAACGATATCAATATCATGAACCAATCGCATATCTTCAACAACGTATTAACAGAAAAGGCGTCTACAGTTGAATACGTCGTAAATAGTACGACCTACAACCAAGGGTATTATCTGACAGACGGAATATATTCCGAATGGGCTACATTTGTTAAAACGTTTACTTACCCAAGGGATGAAAAAAACAAGTTTATTCAAAAAAAGGCAAGAGTCGGCTAGAAATGATGTCGTAAGAGCCTTCGGGGTACTCCAGACGAGATGAACGATCATACGAGGATCCACACGTTTGTACTATAGGCATCATGTGACAAATATAATGTATGCGTGTATCATATTACATCGTTGAAGACGAATCTACGTCATGACAAACTGGACAAGAGAAGGAGATGACCATCAAGCGAATGCATCACAGGGAGACCAATCCGACTTTGCAATGTATATCCAAAGGTTCACCGATATTCGTGATCGTGTGTAACATTATCGTCTCCGAGCGAATTTGGTGGAGCATCTATGGAACAATCGTGAAGAATAATAACGAATTTTATTTTCATGTATTATTATTTTATTTTAAGAAATTATGAATTTTATTTTAATGTATTTTTTATTTTAATGTAATATTTTTATTTTAATGAATTATTTTTATTTGAATGAACACTTTTTATTTTAATGAATTTGGGGTAGAAAGTATTAAATAAAGTAATAGATAAAAATTAAGGGATTAAAATAAAATTGTGTTTAGTGAAAAACTAAGTAGGCATCTCGTGGGACTCTTAAAATAACTTCTAAGTTACGGATAAAAAAACTGAGGGGTTAGGAACTGAGGACTTTAATAAAATAACAATAAAAATGCTAAACAGACATCCCGCAGAACGACTTTAGAGACCTTAAGTTACAAACAATCCCTACCCTGCACGAAGGGTTTGTCCTTTTTTTTACCATGGTGGTTCACCTCTAACGTGGCCTTTAGCAAAAGAACAAATATATATATGATTTTTAAGTGCAGATAAATTATCAAAACTGAATTTAGTTTGTGAAACCGCTGGTATTGTCTCATAAAACTTATAAAGTTTATCAAACAATTAATTCAGTAAACTGATTTAAGTTTATAATTTTATGAGGAAATAAAAAATACAAGACCCCAAGAAATGAAGTTAACTAAAACATTAATTCTGTGCTTTAACTGTTTTGAAAAGCAACTCGGTACCAACGAAATTAGATAGACTGAATATTAACTAATGTGAGGTAAGTGAAAGCGGTGGGTTTGTCTAGTGATCCAAAGATAATTTTTATGTATCTCAAAACCCTAAAATGAATGAACTGTCAATAATTAGTGAATTAAAACTTTTATATGTCTCAGAATTTAGACTATAGTGTGACATGACTTCACACGATTGGGAAACATCCATAGTAATGCGCTAAAGAGATTTTTTGTCCTCGTTCCATGTGTCAACTTGGTATAGACTCGTTTGTCTGCTGTGGTGACGCGGTGCTTAAGATTGTCGCGGATGATAGGGAATATGGTCCTTTTTTAGATATACTCCTGAAGTTAACATGAGATTACCAAGTGGAAGTGATATCAGAAAGCTTCCTAGTCCAACAGGCATCCTCCCTATTCGAGCATATGATCATGTTCGGGAGGGATCTTCTCCAGGTCCTATAAGAGTATAGGCCTTTCGGACCATCTAGATGCCAATTTAAGAAGGATTATCCTTGTCAAGCTGAGAAGGTCACACGTATTGTGTCTCGTTAATGTACTTTCATCTGACTACGATCTGTTTAGGCTCTGTGTGTGAGATTGTAGCGGGTTATAACAAATCCTTATTAATATCATTAACTAAAACATGGGAAATTAGTAGAAGTATTCTGTTAAAGGCTGAATTAAACTGAATGGACTAAATATTAAGTATAGAAATTGTACTTATTGGTGAAGGTTCACGGACCTTCCTACTCCAAGAAACTCCCTACCACCAACGGATTCTTGTTTTTATACTTCAATGCAATAATGCTGGTCAATGTTTTTTTAAAAAAGAATCTGGAAATATATTATGGAAGAAAGGGAAAAGTAGGTTTTCCGCAATTTTTTTTTGCTGTTGTTGATGCACTTTAAATAACAGTTGAAAGGACTTTTTATCATGTATTTTATCATTAAGTACTTTTGTGTTGCATATTATTAAATTTTTTATTAATAGTACCATTATTTCTTAATTTAATTATATATTTTTAAATTTTTGTGGTTAATTTTTATAATATAAAATAAAAAAATAAAATTATTTAATAAAAATTTTAATTGAATATGTTTAACTTTTTTGATAAGTTGAATATATTTTTTAATACGTTACATTAATAATATTATTATATTATATATATACACAATTTTTAAGTATAAAATGAAACATTGTTACTATGGATATTTATAATAAAAGAGATATATTACACAATAATAATATTCAAATAATAGTTTATCCAATTAAATTTATTAATTAAAGCAAAAATTAGTTATATAAATACTTTTAGTATCAGATATTGTTAAACATGAATAGAGATAAATATTTATCTGAATAAATAATTATTTGAATAATTTTAAATGTAATGTCTAAGATATTAATTAGTTATGTTAATAGAGATAAAAATAATATTAGATATTAGAATTTGTCTATGATAACACATCCTTCATATAGTAATTATAGTGGAATTTATCCGAGGTTGATGGTTCTCAAATAGTAGTTACCTAACAAATATTAGAATTATGTAGTCCAAATGGAATAAAACATGAAATAATTAACCTAATATTATGTTGATGGTTCTTTGTTTATTTATAGTATGTGAATTTGAATTACTTTAAATTTACCTAATATTCTAGTCCAAACTGAATTCATAATATTAGAATTATGTCACATAATTAACATGAAACAAACATAGTAGACTATGGACACTCCTACAAAAACACTCCAAAATCACTGGTAGATCAAAGTATGAATTCTTATTTTTCTTTCAATTTAATTTTTTAATGGTAAATAATTATAAAATAAAAAATTTAGAAGTATTTATGAATAAATAAAAAGGATAAAAGTGTTCAAAAAAGTTTTCTCACATCCGTTCATTTATTCTAGTTTTGTGTGCATATGCATTGCACGTGATACACATGTGGTAAAATTTTTAATATTCATATTTTATATGACTAAATTAAACACAAACAGAAATACATTAAATAAATTAATTATAATAAATTAAGTACTATTTAAAATAATTATAATCCCAAAATAATAGTTTGGTATAAAAATACACAATAAAATATTAAAAATAAATTTGCAAATTTGGTCAAATTTAACCAAACCACATATTAAAAGTTAAATTTTTTCTTAGCCCGTTGTTTTATGAATTAAAAATTATAAATTTGCTACGATATATCACATATGCTATACAAAACTGTGTGTTAAAATATGCAAACTTGCATAATTATAATGCACCATTCATACTGTTATACCATAAATTAACAATTTAATTGTATTTTATATAAGTTTTGAAATAAATTAAGATAAAAATGATCTTTACATTGAATTAAATTTTAAATTTTATGATAAATAAAAATTGAGATAAAAATAATTCAGTAAAATTATTTAATAAAAATATATGGTAACAATTAAAATTCAAAAAAAATATATATATATATATATATATATTGTAGTAGATAATAGTAAAAATAAGGTTAATACTTTCAGGAAGATCAAAAATTGTGAATAATATAAGCTCTTTCTAATACTCATTAATTCATTAATAGCAATTGCTTATTACATCGTTAATATTTTTATATATAGTTTTTTGTGGTAATCAAGAATCAAATAAAGAAAATACAAAACAAAAATCTATTACTACAAAAAGTTCCTGCAATTAATCAAAAATCTCGTGAAGATACAAAAAGAAAATTATTCTGGTAAATTTCTTTGAGGAGCATTTATGGAGTAACTTTGACTCTAATTCCCCTGTGCTTGCATGCATTTTGCTACGGTCACTCGGTTCGTATGTGACTTGAAAACTGAACATTGAACAATCCAACCTATTATTTTATTACTTTACGTGCTGAGTGTTTGGTTGTCCGTTTAATTACTTTACGTGATTATAAGGTGATAAACAATTGTCATTATCTTAATAAATTCAAATTTAATATATTTATCGTGTTAATTTAATTAAAATAGTATTTTAAAATTAAAAAGATGAATAAAATTGTCCAAAAAAATTTCTCACATCCGTAGATTTATATATATTATGGTAATGTTTCAAGATAAAATACTTATATAAATTATAATATATTAAAAAATTTCAATTATCGAAAAGTCTAATTTAAACTTAAAATAGTTTCTTTTTCTTTTTTTTTTCTTTCTTACAAAATGTGAGCCAAACACAAACTTATTTCTGTCGTGGGTTTGGGTTGTTAGGCCGGATTAAGGCTGACTCTTCAATGTCCACCCTAATTTCTCCGGAATAATTATACGAATCCGCTCTCTAAGTTTTCATAATTGTATTTGTAGGAAGTATATTTTCTTTCTGTAACCACACCATCTTATTTATTTCCATACCAGAACATAAATTTAGAGTTTACATTTCTTCTTCTCTCTCATATAAATCAGTTGTATATCCTCTTTTGTCTAAAAAAAAAAATCAGATCCAGCTTCTCTAACCATAATCTGCTCTTCCTCATGCTCCAACTCCTCCTTTCTCACTCCACCGCAAAACCATTGCCGCCGCTGCGTTCTTCTTTCAGCTGTCGCCATTCTTCTTCTTTGTCGCCGTCGGAACTAACAAATTTAAGTCAGTGACGTTTTACATGTATAGTTACAGAGTAGACCCTAAAATTTTGCCTAATTCTTCACTAATTTCTGAATTTTTTCTTAGTAAGCCCCTGAACTTAATGAATGTTCCGTTTTCTCCCTAAATAATATTGAAACCTAATTGAAAATTTTTTGGAAACTTGTTGATTTTTTTTAAAAAACTTATTTATAAAAATGTTAAATACCTTTTCAATTACTTGTTGAATACCAATTAAATACTATTGAAAATTAGATGAAGACCAATTGAAAACTTCTTGAATACTTTGTTGAATTACCTGTTAAATACTATTTGAAAATTGATTGTAAATTTATTCAATATTATTTGAAAACTATTTTGTAAACCAAGTGAATACTGTTTTCAAAAAAAGTTTTGTATGCCAATTTAGTAGAATTTGAAAACTATTTTTAAATGAATACCTATTGACCGTTTGAAAGCAGATTAAATATTTATTCAATACTATTTGAATACCAATTGAATACTTTTTGAAAAAAAAAAAGAATACTAATCGAATACTATTTGAAAACTGATTAAATAATGATCGAATAATTTGGCATTTGCCTTTTCTGTTTTGTTATACATATTTTGCAGAAATATCTTGGTTTTCAATTGTTTTTCAACTAAAAATTGCATTGCTTTCAGTTTTTTTATCTTATATTTTCAAAATATTGTGATGTTATTCAATCGATATTCAAAAAATATTTATCTGATATTATGTTATTCGATACTGGTTGTGAAGTCGATATTTGTGTAATTTACTTTTTTAAATGTCCATATGCTAAAAAATATAAAAATTTTGGGTCGGTATTCGCACAAAAAAAGGGTCGGATATGCGCAATTTTTAAAACTTTAATGGGAAACATGTAATTGGTTCAATTTCTCCAACTAAAATTATATTTGGTCACAATAATTTGATTCAAGAACATAGAACAATCTAGGCAGATTATCCAAACTAAATAATTTGGATGGGAATTGGCAATTTGAATGATCAGATTACATGGACATGCCATGCAATTGGGTTGTCTGACCACAATTATATATGAATACAAGGACAAAAGAGAGGTAGAGGAAAGAGTCATAAACGATAAGGAAAAAGGAAATCGTGAATCTCGTGCTTGAATGTACAATGATAGAGGAGAAGAGATGGGGCCCATTGGAGGAATAGACAACTTTTGTTTTTTTTCTTTCAAAAAAACAAAAAAAGCGGGTCAGAAGAAGCGTCTGAGCATTAAGGGGAAAATCGGGTGATAGTAACCATATAAGGTCTCCCTCTTAAAGTCATCCAACTGCTTTTGTCTCCACTCATAATTAATCTTGTTAATGTTGTGTCTTATTGATATAACATCTTTAATTATCTACTTGATTTAATTTAATATTTAACGTTATTCAAAGAGTGGATTGCAACTAACAAAGTGTCTTATTTAGTTTTTCAAATATGAGTTAATTGAGTGAATGATTTGCTGAAATCAACTACAAGTCTTTGCGGTCTCCATCCATCACAACTCCTCTAATATTCAAATTATCAACTATTTGTTCTAGAATTTTGTTGCGTCTAGGCTTCAGAAATCAAACAAGTTCTGATTCACGTCAATGATCTGTAGTGGCTGCAACAACTACTGCTTCATTGATGGCTACGAAATTGGGTCAAAGGGTTCGCAATAATTTGATAGGTTGACCCATTAGGGATTTTTTTTTCTTTTAAAAAAAAAGAAAACAATTAGAAGCTGAATTTGGTAAGTGGAATAAGAGAGACTATTTGCTTTAATTAATTGAAGGGATAGCTTGGAATGTTTTAAGGTTGGCTGGGCGGCTGTTTGGGCAGGCGGAGTTGGCTTGACTTCTACTTCTATATCAACTATTCGCTGTCCATGCTAATTAATTTGGTTCAGCCCTTCTATCTACCTGCCATCTATCTTCACATTCTTCCATCTTTTGCAAGCTCCCATGTCATTGGACTGATTCTATATGTACAAGTAACTGTACACTAAGACCAAAACTGGCAAAATATGTGGTCATAAATTGATAAGAACCAGCTTGCGATGAGCAATTTTCCTGTGATAAATTGATATATAGTCGTCGTAATAATTAATAGCACGTTGACTTAAGTATATTTTATTCTGTAGAAAGACATAAATGTTTAAGAAAAAACAATTATTGAAAGAATAGAAAATGTTAATATTCGACTATCCAGATGACTTTCTAAATGAACTGGTGGTCGTCTCTTCTTATGAACAGAACAGATCTGTCAGCTCTCCATCCAAAAAAGTTGTGAGCTCGTTTATTGGACCGATTGCTTGGATTCTTCGTGTGCAGGCTGTAGGATTGAAGCCTACGCATCACTCAGCCCACACCTGAATAGGCCTGCAAAGATTGGTAATCGGAGTCTTTAAACATCATCATAAGGCCAACCCACCAGAACCCACGTTACGAAAGGAACACTGATCCGGGATCCAATTGAAGCCATTTTGAATTTGGCAAATTACAAAATGACATCAAAAATTTAGCGCAGCAGGTTTCCTGCGCAGATAGGGCTAAGGTGCTTTTAGGTTTAGGTATTTTATATATTTTTAATGGCTCAGATTTAAGCACATCTTTTTTATTAAATAGGGTTTAAATAAAGCCAACATATTAAAATCTCTCTAAGCTATTTTTTTTTTCAATCAGCTAAGCCTAACGGCTCACGCTGAACCAACCAAACCAACACATTAACAATTCTAAAAACTTAGCCCTATCTACTAGCCGCATAGCATCAAACCTGCTGCACTAATATATACATATATAGTTAGAGAATTTTTTTAAATTTGTGACAAGTGTCTTCTTAATAACAAATTTGCAAAAACTCTCCAATTTGTATATATATATATATTGACTCCCTAACTTTAATATATATTGATTTTCTTGATATGATTTTAACTATCAATTGAATTGATTTCAAATGATTAGTATGTGTATTCTGTTTCAATTTTTATTTTAAATATAAAACAAAAAATAATAATTTTTGGTTCGATAATATATATTATATAAAATTTTACACATAAATATAGTTATATAAATTTAAAGCAATGGTAAAAAATTTAGTTCGCATTTTGTATATATAATTTTATAATTACCAGGTGATTTAGAATGGCCTGGTCAAGTATCAATGTGTTAATTTTTTTGAAAAGGAAAAATTACATATAAAATTTAACGGGTGACTTGATATTCTCAATCAAATTAAGATAATATTACTTATATTAGATTAATTCAATGCATGTATAAGTATTCGCTTGATTAATATTATAATATATGAATTAAATTTTTTTATTTTGATTAATTGATATACTTCTCTAAGAAAAATAAATAATATATTTAATTTATAAAATAATTATAATCAAAATTATGAAATTTTTTAACAATTTTAAATTTTTAATACTTACATTTTTTTAATTTGATAATATTTTATTTTTTATTATTTAAATAATAATTTTAAAAATATTTTAAAATAAAAAATATTATTTTTTACCTTACGTAGTACAAGTATTACGTTAGTTAAAAAAAATCCAAGAACTCTATTGTAAGCCTGTTCATGATTTGACGCCTACGGTATGTCTTTGAGTCGCTAAATGTTGTTTTTTTAGAAACAAGCATAAGATCTTAAAAATTTTAGTTACACACCAATTGACGAAAAAAAAAAGTGATTTATGCTTTTCTTGTCTGTTTTGAATCAAAGTGCTTTAGTTATGAACTTATAAAGTTTTATACTTCCGATTTTGTGGATTCAAATATTGTTGATTGACATTAAATCAAACCAGAAAATAGTTTTCAACAACTTTTATTTCCCACCCATGTTTGGCTTAAAAAATTTTGAATATTTACTATCGAGGTTATTTCACTATTAACAAGTTTAAATATGAGTTATTTGTTCTACCAATTTTACATGTTCCTCTGCAAAAATTAGATATTTTTTATTAAGTGTTAATCATTACTTGTTTGTTGAATATTAGGTAAAATGGCTCTGCTCGTAAAGAATAATATTTGTGGAAATTCAAATTAACCATTAATTAGATTAGATAAGACTTGATAAACTGGTAATGTACTTCAAGTGAAAAAGAAAATTAACAATGTACTTCGAGTGAAAAAGAAAATTACCAATGCACTTCCAGTGAAAAAGAAAATTTATTAATGTGCCAAATAGCTTTCTATGAAAAAAAGTTGAAAAAGGTTTGATGTCTTTAGGCCTTAGAGTGCACCGGTGCAGTCCAGTTGTTGAATTTTTTTTTGTTAAACAAATCTTTACAGATGTTATGCGGCTAATTTTTTTCTAGAATTGTTAATGGGTTGCCTTGGCTTGACTCAGTGAGATCCGTCTGGTTTAGCTTATTGAAAAAAAATAGCTTAAAGAAATTTTAATGTGTTGAATCTATTTGAATCTTTAAATTTAATAAAAAGAACGTACTTAAATCTTAATCGTTAAAAATACATAAAAACACTTAAACCTAAAAACACCTTAACCCTATCCTTCCTCCGCTCCTCAGTTCCACTCTTTTGAGACAAATGTAGGACTATAATCTAGCCAAGCCAAGCCAAACTCAAGTTCTTGATACTCGAGCTTGGCTTAACTTATTTGCTTAAAGCTCAAACCCGACATAAGCTATTATTTGTGTTCAAACTCGAGCTCATGTTGATAATTTAGAGTTAGCAAGCCGCTCGAACTCAACTCGATTAAAACTCATTTTTGACGTTCAAAAACTTATCTCGTTTAAAACTCGTTATATTCGGCTCGTTTTACAACTCGTATTGAGCTTGACTCGACTTAGTCAAAAACTCGTTTTAAAGTTTAGCTCGTTCAAAAACTCATTTTAAAGCTCGACTCGGCTCGTTCTGAAACTCGTTTTAAAGCTCAACTCGGCTCGGCTCGTTCAGGAGCTCGATTTTCACATATAATAAAAATAAGTCTCTTTTGAGACTTTTTCCTTTCTACACAATTAAATAAGAAATATTCCATTAGACCTTCAAAAAAAAAACGTTTGAAGCACCCGTCAACAGACAAATGAACAAAATTGTAGCAATATTTAAACAAACAATAAGAGGAATAGTTTACACGATCATAAGCAAAATGCAGATCAACAGACACAAATGAACAAAATTGTAGCAAGATTTAAAACAAACAATAAGAGGAATAGTTTACACGATCATAAGCAAAAATGCATAATTAAATTGGAACTCCCCAAATCATTCACCATTCCCTAAAGAGTCTTTTAAACTCTTTAAACATTCAACATTCAACAAAAAAAATACCAAATGCAATAATCCACAAATACATAAAATAATCAACAAAACAAGCCAAATTCATCTAAATAAATATCATAATAACATCAAATTGTTCTCCCAAAATATCAAAATATTCTTCATCTTACCCATTCAAGAAAGTGAATACTCAACAACTTCATCATTAGAAGGGGAGTCCTACAAAATAATATTAAAAACATTAAAACATTTATACAATATTAACATATACAAAAAAAAGTTAAGGATATAATTATTTACCTTTTCTTTCCTCTTAATTTCGTAAGAAGCTCTAATCCAATCAGCACCGCTAGGACTCGGTTTCGCATCACCCAAGTCTTGATCCCGGTCTGGCTGTGTAGTGGAAGTTTCCACTGATGGTAAATCCATCTAAATCTACAAAATCAAATAATAAAATTTTTAGTATATATAAATTAAGCACTACACAGAAACAACCAACAAAATACTCAACTTTGGCAATTACTAAACCTACCCAGAAACTCAATCGAAACAAAGCCACAATTTTGAGTTCAAAAAACATATCGAAAGAAAAAAAGAGAGCAAAGAAACAGTGAACAAAGTACAAAAAGGAAGAGATGAAGATTACAGTAAACAAATCTGAGAAATTTTGAAAGATGAACACAAAACAAGAACAAGAGAGAAGAGATGAAATAAAGAAAGAAAGCCTAAGAAGAATAAGAAAGAAGGAAAAAAAAAAAAAAGAGTTGAACCTGAGAGTCTCGAGTGAGGCGGCGAAAGAGTGACTGACTGAGTGAGAGTGTCGAGTGAGGCAACGGCTCCGGCGAAGAAAGATTGAGCTGAGCGGTCGAGTGTGTCAAGTGAGACGGTGGCGAGATTGTCGAGTGATAGGCAACAGCAAAGCAAGAGAGACAAGAGACGAGATGGTTTTACTTGTGATGCAGCAGCAGAGTTAGACTCAAATTAGGATTTAGACGTTTCTAGATCTAAGTTGGGAATTTTTTCCTATTGCAATAATCTAATTCTGACGTTTCTATTTGTTTATTTTTTTTCTTTTGTTATTTTTTTTTGTCTTTATTTTAATTTTAAGTCAAATTTCCTTTAAAAAAATTAAACATTAGATTAGCCTCTATCAATTGTGATTATTTGATGCATTCATTCAGTCAATTATTATTTTAAAATAATTTTTATACTAATCAAAATATATAGAGTTCTTAATATAAACAATTTAAAAATTAAATTAAATTAAATATTGCTAATTACATGAACAATTAAATAGTTGTAATTTAAAGATTTAAGTAGTTTAGTTGTAATAATATTTTAATTAATATTTAAGAAATAATAGCATTTGTGTATTAAAAATTTAGACTACTTAATATATTAAAAATTTTTAAAAATTAAATTAAATATTGCTCATTGCATGAATTAAATAGCTGTAATTTAAAGATTTAAGAAGTTTAGTTTTAATAATATTTTAATTAATATTTAAGAAATAATAACATTTGTGTATTAGACATTTAGACTACTTAATGTATTAAACAATTTGAAAAAATTAAATTAAATATTGCTCATTGCATGAACAATTAAATAGTTGTAATTTAAAGATTGAAGTATTTTAGTTATAATAATATTTTAATTAATATTTAAGAAATAATAGTTGTAACAAAAACATTTAATATATTAGAGGTATGTACCATAGTATTTTAGAAGTTTAGGGTATACAAAGGTGTACAACATTCACTTTAGAGCCAGCAGTTTAGGTATACAAATGGTGTACAATATGAATTTTAGGACTAATAGTTTAGGTGCATAAAATGTGTTCAAAATGAACTTTAATACCAATAGTTTAAGTGTACAAAGATGTACAAGATGAACTTCAGGACCAATAGTTTAGGTGTACAAAAAGTGTTCAATGTGAACTTTAGGACCAATAGTCTAGGTATTCAAAAGGTGTTCAATGTGAACTTTAGGACCAATAGTCTAGGCATACAAAAGTGTATCATATATTTTTTTATAAACATGTTATATTCCCTAAATAATTTATTAAATTATTCAATTTTTGTAAACCTATAAATGATTTTTTGTTAAAATGTCTTAACATGAAAATAATTTGTTATATGAACCAAAATATAATTATATTATATACATGAACCAACATTATATTGCAAGTCCTAATTATTGAAAAAGTGCCTTTGAATTATATTGTACACTATTTTTCATATAGGAAAGCAATTCATAAGAACTATATGAACCAGAATATAATTATATTATATACATGAACCAACATTATATTACAAGTCCTAATTGTTAAAAAATTGCGTTTGAATTAAATTGTACACTATTTTTCATATAGGATTGTAATTCATAAGAATTATATTAGTATAATTTTTTCTAAGTTGAATTGTCAAATTTCATGTGCTAAATAAATTGTTAATTATAAAACTTAAAATTACTTGCATGTAATACACAATATAAATTGTTCATGTTATATTACTTATTTATAATATAAAATTATAATAAAAGGTATATAATACTTAGTATATATAAGTATATTCTTGCCTAAATAAACCTCATTTCGAGCTTCTACACGAGCTTGCTCATGAGCCCCTAAAACGAGCTTGTTATTGAGCCACCAACTCGAGCTACTCGCGAGCTTGTTCATGATCCCCTAACTCGAGCTTCTCACGAGCTTGTTCACGAGCCCTTAATACGAGCTACTCGCGAGTTTGTTCACGAGCTTCCATTCGAGCTACTTGCGAGCTTCATGAGCCGAGCTTCAGCATGTTCGAGCTTAGCTTGTTAAGATAGACGAGCCTTGAATTTCGTTCGAGCTTGGGCTCATTTACTTACGAGTCGAACTCGAATGAGCTTCTGTCAAGCTCGAGCTGCTAGACTCGTTTACAGTCCTATTAACATGCAAACAATGCACTTTTTGAAGGAGTTCAAATGAAGTGAACACGGTCCAGGGAGATGCAGAAACAGTTCAATTAATCTCAATTTTATTAATAAATACGTCATAAAAGCGGTTATGTGGAAAGAGTGATGTTAACTGATAATCATGGGTAAACTTGTGAAGTCTTTGATTGACAGATGACAACTAAAGAGGACAGCGTTGTCGTTTTCACAAGACCAACTTCTGTATTAAGAAGTTAACACAAATCGAGTAACTTTCATGTTAGAAACCATGGAACTAAAGTCACCGCTTAAAACATAGCTTAATGTCAAAATACTAATAATTTAGCAAAAATTGCACATAGAATAAGTTGTTTTCTTTGAACCATGAAGTAAAATATAACCAAGTCTAGTTTAGACGAAACTTTAATACCATTAACCAAAGTTCAAGTATAGACTTATTCAAACTGACGCGTCCACCACCAAACCTGATCCCATTCATCGGTCAATCATCTTTATATTTCTGCTTCTCCATGTCAAAAAGCCATGATGAGCTCAAGTTGAGATAGAGCAATGAAGCTACTAAATTTATGTTTCGTTTTCCTCTTCTACAGCTGCTTAATTCTTCTTTTTCAAAGATCACTGCAACCAAAAGGACTTTACGTGCAAGCCATCAGGTACATCATGATGACTTATGACTGATTTCTTGTGGCTCTTTCTTGGTCTTACAGAAACATGTATTTGATATTTGATCGCATATAATTCTTTTATTTAGCTTACTGGGGTAGGCTTTTGTTCCCCTAGCATTAATTTAACTAGATATAGCAGAATCTGGTTGTTTCTTGTATCAAATGTTTCCATAATTCTTTTGAAAAATTTAAGCTCCAAGTTTTAAATTAACTAATTAGCAAGCTCCGAAATGGCTTGGCTTTTGATTTTTCTGTTCTTAATCCTGAATCAACTACGATTAAACTCTGTTTTAATCCTATAAATGGGCAATGAACTTTGATCATTTCTTTTATATGGTCAACGAACATTAATGCTTTCAGTGTGGTCACATCTTCGATTCTTTAAAAAAAACAAATTAATTCTTTCGTAGGTTGATCGTTCATTGCTACAACAAAATGCTCATATGACAAGGTTAGTCAACTAATGCAGTCCAAAAAAAAAAAAGAGTATAGTCAACTAACGGAACGTGGCTTTGCATTATTATAATATTAAAATTACCCACAACAACAACAAAAAGTGTTAAAAAGTTGAGAGTTAAATTTCTGATAAAGACAAATAAAATGGCTTAACATAATTGACTAACAAAATCCTGTGTAAGAAATGTTAAATGCAGTTGTTTTAATGTAGAGAAAATTATGGTGAACAATTAATAAGTCTCCATGTTTCGATTTTGCAGGTTTCCCATTAAGGGGGGTCGCGCTTCTGATCGGCCACGTCCAAACCCTGGCGTTCCTAGGACACCTCCTGGTAGTCGACCTTGAAAAGTTTATGCTTCCTGCAAATCTAGTTTGCATGTAAATTACCAAAACCCAAGTTTTATGAAATTGACAATATATTATTTTTACGAGTTAATATATTCATTCAGTCATATATTTCTTTGTCCAATTTTTGTATGATTTAGAAAGGGGAGTCATTTTTCTATAATCTAAGCGAAAGGGTTCTTGCATTATAGTCAATAACTAACCCTTAAAAAAGGAGTACCTTCTTCCATCATAGATTTAAGGGTCAAATACATATACAAACAGTCTAAATTCATAAATTATAGATTATGTAGTTAACTTTACAAATCATAAACTTACAGACTCAACAAAAACTTAAACTTGTTTAAAATTTATTTAGAATTTATTTAATATCTATTCATTGTATATTTGTTTATAACTTATTTAAAGATTGTTTAGAATTTGTTTAGTATTAATTCTTTGTATATTTGTTCAACAACAAACTAACAAATAAAACAACATAAAATCAATAACTCAACAACAAACCAACAACAAATTAACATTAAGTCAATAACAAACCAACTACAAAACGATACCGTTTAGATTAAAAAGTGGAGAAAAAATAACAAAAATAAATACAATAAATTTAAAAATAAAGAGCCGTATATAAGAAAAATCATACCATAAATTAATAATTATGAAAAAGTATATTTATAATAAACATACTATATTTATACAGAAGGAATATTATAAATTGAAGTAGATAAACCACGTAATTTCCTCTAGATTTAAACTGGTAATTGCGTGCTGGTGTGCCACTTGAGACTATGGTGTATGAGTTGAAAACCTCAAGTTGTGGATTCAAATCCTGCAGTACTAAAGAAACTTGGTAATTGCGTAATGACTTTTTGACTTCTTACATTGCATCGATTTGTCATGTTAGGCAGTAGTTCTGCTGAATTGATAGGGAGTACATTTAGTGATATTTATAATTTTAATATAAAATAGAGATGATTTTGATTACTTGAAGAACTAAATTCATTTTCTACCCTTCTTGTAATTCATCTGATTCAATTACTTATGCCATGTTCATTTTTCTTTTCGTTGATTATTCTTCATTAGGCCTTTTAATAAGGGCTACTAACAATCAAAAAAGGGCTACTTACAAAATCATCATCATCATCAAGCATCTTCAAACATCAAATCATCAAATTATCATCTTGAACATCTTCGAACATCTAAACTTACAAGAAGATCACTATTAATCATTCTTAATCATCTAAACATCACTTTGAAACTCATATATCTAAATAGAAATAAACGAGGTTCAATCGAAATCGAACGAAGTTCTACATAAAATCTTGTCAGAATTGGGTGAGGTGTTACAATGCACATCCACCATGACCCAATTGTATCAATTACTAGTTAGAGCTTGATCTTAACTTGAATGCTAGTTGTGGATTACATTTATTATTTTAGCATCCAAGTAGTTGCGATAGCAATTTCAGTCTGTTATAGCTATATGATTAGTGATATTAGAGCTTGCTAATGAGATTATATTTATGCGGCATTTGCACATGTTTTATTTGTATTGTATGATATTTTCTTGAACATGTAGTTTAATGGTTAGCATGAGTTAAATATTAAATGATAATTATTAGGATCAATCAATGAACAAGCTATAGTGTATTAAGATTGATAAATTAATAAAAGATGATGAAATATTCAGCTCCTGGTAAGTGTTATAGGAATATGGATATATTAGTATGCTAAACTCCTTATTTTCCCCCTTTATTATATGTGTTCACTCATGAGTTTCATACTCACCCGCTCTCCTCCCTCTATAGATTGTTAGCAATTGATTTCCACTTACTCCAGATTCCTCTTTAGAGTTCTTCCTAGAGGAGGTTGGATCAATAGTAGGAGTTTGATATCTTTATAGTTAATTGTATTTTTTGATCTTGGACATTCAAAATAATTATGTTATACTGTATAGAAAGCTTTGATACCTCAGTTATTTTGCTTTGAATTTTGAGTCAATGTTATGAGTTTGTAAGGAATTATGATAAAACAACAAATTTTATGGATGATGTTATAGCAAGACCTAAATATGATTTTAATGAATTAAGCAAGTTATGATGAAACATTAGTATATATTTAATTATATTACAAGTAAACTAAGTTTATTGTCACCGTATTGTAAAAGGCAGGTGTGACAACACTTGTGTACGCTAAAAAATGTATATGATGTACACCTATGTACATGAATGTACACTGTGTACACCAATAAATCAACTGAATAAAAAAATGCAAATGACTTATACGCTTGTATACACTCGTGCACACATGAGTACATGAACTAAAACTCATTGAATCGATTTCTTATCAAAAAAAAGTTGTGATTGCTTTGTACACCAGTGTACACTTTTGTACACTCTAAAAAATATTTTTTTAAACTCAATTTCTCATGAGAAAGTCAATTTTTTCACGAATATAGCTCAATTTCTCACAAATTTCCAAAAAGTAGTAGTTTTAATATATGTTTAGCATTTGATGGCACTTTTTGTATCGAGAATCTAGTTGTGGCATTTTTCAGATTTGTCATATATTTAGTTATAATGTGTGATTTTTCCAAACTCGTTAATAACTCAACCTATTTTAAACCCCAACCCATTCAAGAACCTCTTCCAGAAAGCTCATTTCAAGGTACTAACCCGATTCTTCTTCCCCTCACTAAGTCATTCTGTAATTTAATGGTTATGTTTTTCTTCTTCCTAGTGTAGCACTAACATGCCGAAATATCATCCCTACTACAACCAAAACACTTTAAAAATGAATTGACAAAAAAAAATTAATTAATAAAATTGACACATTATATTCTTTTGTACGGCACATTGAGACAAAAAAGTAAATTATTTTTCTTTTTTTTAAAGATAAAAATGCATTTTTAGTATTATACACTATTTGTACACCTCTTTGTATATAAACTACAAAAATATCTCTTCTCATGATATTTCTTCAATTTCTCATGATAACTCAATTTCTCATGTTATGTTGCCAATTTCTTATAAGTGGTTCCCGGTGTTGGTATTTGAACAAATATTTTCCTCCTTTTGCATTTTTTGTAAATAATTTCATGTAAAGACATATAATCCACAGCTTGTGCCACGACCCATTTTCGGACCATGATCGGTGTACGAAGTGAACAGTCTAAGGGAGTCCAGCCCATCTCGCACAAACTTCGGAGATACAGACATTCTACCCAAAATTATTCATTAATCCAAATATATTAATAATTAGAAAAAACATTTTATACTAAAAATGTTTATTTATATAAAATGAATATAAATTTAATAGAGTAAATGTAAAGTCAAAATCCCAAAATACAAAATGTAGCATCGTAACCCAACAACAATCCGATGTGGAGCTCTAATAACAGAAACAAAAGTGGAGCACGAATGAGAGGTACTCACTACATCAAAAATGTCTCACTGGGATCGAGGTGTTGGACAGTTGTTGAGCTTCAAAAGTATAACCTGAAAAATAGGTTTAAAGATAAAAAAAAAAAAGAATAAAAGGGGTAAGAATCCGTAGTGAGAAAAAGACACTTCAGACCGGCTCCAGGTCTCACATAAACCGTTTTGAAAATAATTTAAAAATATACCGTATACGTATACACAAGGATATCATATAATATACACAATAATATGTATAGCTTTCAAAAAATCATATTTCACCAAAACGTTCGCACCCAATGCATATAACATGCAGTCAGATAGTATCAGAGGTATATATATATATATATATCAGAGTAAGAATATGGGACCAGAACAGACAGAATAATAATGTGGACTTCGCCACCAGATAAAATAAAGCATGTATCTGGCCAGATACACGGTCATCCCATTATCCTGGTAACATGGGTCTTGACAGAGTATTGGTATATCAAAAGATACGTACCACATAACTAGGTGTCCCATATCAGAATATTATATATGAATAATATTAACAGACGAACATGCAGAGTATAAACCATTTTGCAGAAAATATTTATATATACCATATATAAATATTATATATCAGAAACAGAAATTTTGTAAACTAATAATCACATAATCTGGATTATTAATGAGCTAAATAATTATTAGTCCAATTTCAGATCATAGCCAAACACAACAAAAGCTACATACAGAGTCTGAAGACACAGCCTATGTGTCTGAAACTGTCATTTCACTCACCTGGAATCCGAAGTTAAGGATCCAGTCAAACGTCATTAGTAGGTGGCTGGTCCCACTAGCAGAAACATGAAGCTGAACAATTACATATAGAACAAATATCAAAATATGGTACTGTGACAGTACTAAATGTATTAAATGTAAATGCAGGTTCTAGCACTCCCTAGACGTTGAAAACTCTCTTAGGTCGAAATTAATCGCCCTCGATTCAAAAATTGATACCCACGTAAAATTACAATTTTGTGCTAGCACTTTTTCAAAATTATTCTTTAGTC
The DNA here is from genome assembly GCA_948243855.1 of Flueggea neowawraea. Taxonomy (NCBI): domain Eukaryota; kingdom Viridiplantae; phylum Streptophyta; class Magnoliopsida; order Malpighiales; family Phyllanthaceae; genus Flueggea; species Flueggea neowawraea. The sequence goes on from CAODLS010598361.1 coordinate 19,066, forward strand.
CCTAAGGCCCCAAAAAATTATAAGATAGTCTCCAACTATTTAGAATTTATAAATTAGTCCTCCAAGTATTTAAAATTTATTATTAAATCCCCCAATTTCCTAAAATTGCATTTTTAACTTAAATTCCCTAAAATCACCACTTTGCCCAAACTCTCCGGAAATTACAATTCAATTATTTGCCAAATATCACCTTTAGTCCTCACTTAATCACATCTCTTCTTTCACTCTTAAATTTTCCAGAATTGGATTTCAACATTCCCGAATCATTTCGGCATCAACCAACCCGTGATCTTCATCATTTTAACCAATCAGAAACATCATCCTTCTTCCTTATTCATCCAAAAATCATTCAAACCAATTTTTACTCATTCAAGAACTCCAAGCCATTCAACACAAAGCCACACAAATCCACCCAAATCATACCAAACCGATGCTACAACAACCATGGATATTCAACAATCACAACTGATGCAAAACAATTAATGGAAGTAAGGAAACAAGTCTTGAAGTTGAAGTTTACATCAAGGTTGAAGAAGAAGATGCACGGCAACGAAGAGAGAGAGACAAAAGGGAGAGATTGAAGAGAGAGAGAGAGAGAGATGGAGTAAATGGCAGAAATGGCATGTAGTTGACTTAAAAACGACAGAAAAGGGATGGTGGAATGGGCACGACATGGGCTACTCTGACAGAAGAAGAAAAAAGAGAAGGAAATTTTGCCCAGTTGACACCGAACGACATCCCTGAGACTCGGACGACAGGTTCGATCACGCCAATGACACGCAGCTTGACACCGAACAACACATGTGACGCAGACGACAGAAGCAAGTCAACCTAACGGCGCGTCGTTTTCCGCAGATTGACACCGAACGACAGCACGCACACCTGCCATATGACATGCAGCTTGGCTTACCGACACAGATGCACGGTAGTCCCTCTTCCTATCATTCCGAATTTTCTTTCAATTTTTGATCAAATCCCATTTAATTAATTAACTCTAATCACTTCCAAAACCTCATTAATCACCCCATTAACATCTAAAACACAAAATTTACCCTTCAATCACCAAAAAAAATAAATTTTCAATTTATTCTAAATTCAATTATAAAATTAAAATAATAATTACCAAAAAAATGGGATATTACATTGCTTATTTCAACTTATCTTGTCCTCTTCACAATATTTTAAGCATGTTGAGTGGGAATCTTTATGTTAGTAGCAGACGTGTGCATAATTCACAATTTGATTGCACCTTCCTAAGTGGAGTGGGAATCTAGATTTGCTTAGGAGACATGTACAACAGTCAAGATGAAAAGAAAAAGGCATAGATCATGTTCGTTGCGTTAACCACATTAAAAGACCCAATCTGATAACAACTACTCACATACAAAACAACCCCTAATCTAAGGACATATTACTTCTTTGACTTTAGCATGTAAACCTTGACCACAAAAACCAAAACCATTAGCCAATTCCAGCTACCTTCTTCAATATAGCAACCACCACTTTCAACTTGTTGTTTCTAAATCTTTGCTTCTTTAACTTAGCTAGTATGAGGTCCTTTGCTTCTTTCAACTCCCTCACTTGATGCTTGGTATTGTCCACTTCTTCCACCATTCGCATTAAACCATCTTCCTGAGTCTTTATCTCGTCCACCCACTTGAATAAACCACAGTCATCTACCTTCATAAACAAATTTAGTTATTTTATCGAACACTTGCAAAATTTCTTTCACATATATAATGTCACAATTTGGGGTTTCGAGATATCTCCCGCTTGTTGTCAAAAATACACTACAATTAATGGAACCCACGCTTTCACCCATATTTTTTCTACCTAACTCTCACTAATTACATAATAGCAACACCTCGCCTTCAATAATCGTTTTAAGTTCTTCAATTAGGGTTTTCTTCTATTTTCCTCAATTCTAAAATAAATAAGGTAAGGCCATCAATGGTAAAATTTACTCCAATTATGGGTCGCATTTTAGTATGATTAGCCAAATGACATACCAAAACTTTGCTTAAATTACCAAAACTCGAGTAAAATGAGTTTCGTTATCCATCTGGTATTGAAGTGATAACAGAAGGGAAAACATGGCCCATTTCTATGATGATAAGGGCTTAAACGGACCAAAAAGGTGATAAGGACTAACTATTTCTAACTCCAAACATTAGGGCCAAATTTGCACCTTCACCCGAGGGAACCTAAAATTGTTGAGCTCGAGAAGTGCACCTCCAAACAAGCTTAATTCTCTCTTCCCCACTCTATTTACTTTATTGCATTTATTTGTTTGTTGTGGTTACATCAAATCGTCTTTTGTATTTTTTAATTTGTTTTTCAAAAGAACTTTTAAAAGTCCAAGAAATTTTCAAACAATCCAAATCAGCCGTTTTGATTGCGATAAAGATTAACGTGTAAACAATGCACTTTTTGAAGGAGTCGAGACGAAATGAACACTGTACAGGGAGGTGCAAAAACAGTTCAGATTTGATTCTAAAGCTTCAATTAATCTCAATTTTCTATTTATCCATGTCAGTTAATAAATGCATCATAAAAGCTGTTATTTGGAAAGGGTGATGTTAATTGATCATCATGGGTAAACTTGTGATGTCTTTGATTGAGAGATGATAACTAAAGAGGACGGCGTTGTCGTTTTCACAAGAGTCGAGTAACTTTCATGTTTAGAAACCGTGGAAATGAATTCACCGCTTAAAACATAGCTTAATGTCAAAATACTAATAACCTAACAAAAGTTGCACATAAAATAAGTTGTTCTCTTCGAAACATGAAGTAAAATATAACCGAGTCTAGTTTAGACGAAACTTTGATACCATTAACCAAAGTTCAAGTATAGACTTATTCAAACTGACGCGTCCACCACCAAATCTGACCCATTCATCGACCAATCATCTTTATATTTCTGCTTGTCCATGTCAAATCGCCATGATGAGTTCAAGTTGAGACAGAGCAATGAAGCTACTAAATTTATGTTACGTTTTCCTCTTCTACAGCTGCTTAATTCTTCTTTTGCAATCATCATTGCAACCAAACGGACTTTACGTGGAAGCCATCAGGTACATCACGATGACTTATGACTGATTTCTTGTGGCTCTTGCTTGGTCTTACGGAAGCATGCATTTGATATTTTATCGCATATAATATATCCCTATACAGTCGTTTGAATAAAAAAATATTTATGGTCCTAATTCTTTTATTTAGCTTACTGAGGTAGGGTTTTTTATTTTTATTTTTCCCTAGCATTAATTTAATTAGATAGAGCAGAATCTGTTGTTTCTTGCATCAAATGTTTCCATAATTCTTTAAAAAAAATTAAGCTCCAAGTTTTAAATTAACTAGTCAGCAATCTACGATTAAACAATTTATATATTTAATCGTATAAATGTGCAATGAACTTTGATCATTTTTTCAGTGTGGTCACATCTTCAATTTTTTTTTAAAAAAAAAAAGTTAATCCTTCTCGTAGGTTGATTATTCATTGCAACAACAAATTGTTCATATGACAAGGTATAGTCAACTAACGGAATGTCGCTATTGCATGATTATAATACTAGTTGAGAATGTACGTACATTGCACGTGAATCTCATTTTTATAAAAATTTTGTAATTTTTTGTAGATTGTATGTCTAAGTTATTGTTTATTAAATAATATTTTGGAGTAGAGGACAAGTTAAACTTTCGAAATAGACAAATAAAATGACTTAAGAAAAAAACAAAGTTTACGTAAATATTGCACCTGTATTGATAGAATACTTTGTACCATTTTCCTTATATCTCAATCATTCTGACATAGAGACGACGTATTCCTGTTTTGCTAATTATCCCAAAATGTCGTATTAAATTAACATAATTGACTAACAAAATCCTTTGCAGGAAATATTAAATGCAGTTGTTAATGTAGAGAACTATGTTGAACAATTAATGAATCTCCCTGTTTTGATTTTGCAGGTTTCCCCGGAGTAGGGGTCGCGATTCTGATCGACCACGTCCAAGACCTGGCGTTCCTACGACACCTCCTGGCGGTCGCCCTTGAACAGTTTATGCTTCCTGCAAATCTAGTTTGCTTGTGAATTACAAAAACCCAAGTTTTAGGAAATTGACAATATATTTTTTTATGAGCATATATTTTATTTGTTGGATTTTTGTATGATTTAGAAAGGGGAGTCATTTTTCTATAATCTACGCGCAATTGTTGTTGCATTATAGTCAATATCTAACCCTTAAAAAGGGAGTACCTTCTGTTCATATATGTCAGCTACTTCCATCGTAGATTTAAACGGGTAACGGCGTGCCACTTGAGACTATGGTGTATGAGTTGAAAAACCTCAAGCTGTGGATTCAAATCCTGTAGTATAATAAAGAAACTTGGTAATTGCGTAATGCTTTTTGACTTCTTACCTTGCATCGATTTGTCATGCTGGGCTTGGAGATGCAAGTAGCTCTGTTCAATTGATAGGGGGTGCATTTAGTGATATTTACAATTTTAAAATAAAATAGAGATGATTTTCATTTTCTATAGTTGAAGAGGGAAATTCACTGTCTACCCTTCTTGTAATTCATAACATTCAATTACTTATGCCATTTTGATTTTTTTTGGCAAAAATATATAAATTCTTTTATTATCAAAAAATGTATACAACTGTATAACGCAGCCATAATACTCCTATACAAATTCCTCACTATACATGATCTCCGCATACCTACCACACCCCAATTAATCCTACCTAAAACTTGGTCCGTACAAAATTGTTCACCTCAAAAAACCACACTATTGCGCTTCATCCAAAGCCAATAAAAAGTAGCATTAAAGATTACTCTCCATACCTAACACCGGAGCCTTCGACCTTTAGTCTTCTGTTAAATCCAGCTAACTTCACATCTCCTTGCTAAAGGTGCTCGATTAATGTAACATCTCTGTAACACCTCCTTCCAAACTTGCATAATTATTGGGCAAGAAAAGAAGAGGTGATCAATATATTATGAATCAAAGGAACAAAAAGCACAGCTGTCACTATTCACTAACCCCAGCTGACCAACCTATTTTTAACAATTAGTCGCTTATTAATAACTAGATAGACGATAAAATCATGCCTGGGAATGTGCCCTTTTACCATAACAGTTGACTCCATGAGACTCAAGTCTTTCCTTGGCAATCCATCCCAAGCGCTCTTAACAGAGTAAGTTATAGATACAGCCAGTTTCAAATAATAACATTCTCCCTTGTTTTATCAATATGTGCCTGTTTTATATAGTTCCACACAAGGTCCGTTTCTTCACTTAAAAGGTACAGTAGAACCCATCTTCCTCTCCGCCGAATGTCTCTAATTTTTGCAACTTTTGGCACGTCAGTCCCCTAAATATTTACTGCTAGAAATTTGTCTTGAATAGCCTTCCCGCGGAGCCAAGGATCTTGCCAAAACCAAAAATCACTATCATTCCCTACTACATAAGAAAATAAATGTTTAATCTCATATCTTAACTGCAACAAATGTCCCCAACTCCAACTGCAATCAAATGGTTTATTTACATCCCAGAACTGAGCCTTTTCAGTTTCGATGGAGTTATCCATTGTGCCCATAAGGACATTTTAACCGCCACAAGTTCCCAAACTTGCTTACCAACAGTCATTTTGTTCCAAGCTTCCAAATCCTTTATTCCCAACCATCCCTCAACCTTCAATCGACACACCCTTTCCCATGCAACAATACCCTTTCTTATTCTCTTCCAAACCATGCCAAAGAAACTGTCTGCAGTTGGTATCAATTTCATTAATCACAACTTTAGGAAGAATAAAAATTCAACACCAGTATACCTGTACACTTTGTAAAACAGAATTCACCAATTGCAATCTCCCTGCATAAGATAACAATCTCATTGTCAATTGATTGATGCCTTGCAAGCATACAAGGATCGATGTAGTTTTACCTTGGGAGTATCCTACGGTTATCGAATTCAAGAAAACGGGTCTAATTGTTGTCGAAAAATAAAGAAAAAGCAATTATAAACATCAAGGGGTTGATTTTTGGGTTTTTGTAAATTAAAACAAGCAAGGAAATGAACACAAGTAATCAATAAGAGAAAGTGTTAGGGTTTCGAGATGAAACCGATGATTTTGTTGCTAAATGAATAGAAATGGGTTTTACAAAATGGGTGTGAGTGTTTTTTCCTCAAGACTAACCCAATGCCTCTCTCGAGGTCACTCAAGTCGTATCTACAATTGTCTAGGATAATCTTTTTGGCCTCAACTAATCCAACTAGTCCCATTAAGTCTTTTTGGGATTTTCAATCAATAGCAAGTTTATATTTCTATCCTAAACTATACAAGTTTCATCCTTACAAACCTAACATAAGCTTCTTCTTTCGATTCATCACCTAGGCTTGTCAAAAACAATATTATTCAATCAATAGCAAGTGATAAAATCATCCCCAACAATAGATTTAGAATTAAAGACATTCAAAGCAATAGATTTAACAATAAAACACAAAATCCATTAAATAAAACATCCATTAAAGTAACATAATCTAAGATTTACATCTCTACACCCTAATAATGGTTTAAGCTAACATGTTTAAAAAATAATAAATAAAACAAGAAATAAAATTTCTAAACATATTACTAAACAAAGCAAAGAAGATAAAACGATAGAATAAAACTTTTCTCTATAATGATGAAAGAGCATCTTCCAATCCTCTTCTCTTTGAATCCCCTTGGAAAATATGTAGAGAATGTTTCTCCTCTTTTTAATGTGCAAGTCCCAAGGGTTTTTTAATTGGTGTGTAAGAGGTCTATTTATAGTCCTCAAGATTCTCTACAAATCCTAGCAAAAGCCTTACAAAAATGTCCTTTGAGTATGCATTTAGTCCCCACAAATCTGGTGTCTTTCGTCACTTTATCTCTCTTCATTGTAGCGTGTCATAGCCGTGACAAATGGGGTGTCACGGGCATGTGTAAACAGTAAGAGTAAATAGTGTCCGCGAATAATTACAATGAACAAAATCTGTGAACAGTAATAATGAACAGTATCACGGCCTTGACATATCTTCGCTTCATTTTCTCATCATGTTTCGATTGTCACAGCCATGACACTTCTTCCTCAAAACCGTGAGACCTCATGCTTCCTTATTTCTTTTATTTTCTTCATGCTTTCATGAAATTACTTGGAACCTTTCAACTTTGAATCATTTTTGCACCTATTTTCACTCATTTTTCTCCAAATTAAATCATCCTACAATTATCAAATAGATTATATAAATTTTATCATAAAAACATGATTTAAAGAATGAAAATAGATAAAATTTTACTTAAATTAATATGTAAATTTAGCTTACATCATACATCCATTTATTCAGGTCATTATTTTATTAATGATCTCTCTGCGATGTTCTTTTTTCAAGCTTGTAGAAACCAGAGGCAGACCCAAATATTTAATTGGCAGTTCCCCTTCAACAAACTTCAAAATGCTCCAGGCTGCTTGCTTCTCAGTCTGCCCCACTCCACTAAAAAATACAGTACTATTTCCTTCATTAACTTTTAATCCAGACACTGATGTAAAATGCTGCAAAATAGAAACAATACTCTCCAGCGAACATAAATCACACCCATTGAAGATAAATAAATCATCAACAAAGCACAAATGATTCAACCTTAGTTCCCTACGCTCACAATGAAACTTAAAATACCTAGGTATTATCACTTGAAAACATAGACAAATATTCCATCACAAACACAAACAACAATGGTGACATTGGATTCTGTTGTCTTAACCCTTTTTTTTTTACCTAGAAAAAACCTTCAAATACCGCATCTATCACTACTGAATAATAGGGGTTCTGATACAGGTCATGATCCACTTAATAAACTGTTCGGGAAAATTTAAACCCAACAAAACTTTCTCCACAGTCCCACAATACGGAATCATAAGCCTTTTGTAGATCTACTTTCAGGGCACATGCGGGAGAATACTCCCCCTATGATAGTTCTTCACCAGTTCATGAGTCAGAAACACATTATCAACTATATTCCTTTCCAGGACAAAGGCAGACTGAGCAGGATTAATCAATCTTAGAAGTACCTCACTCAACCTGGCTGCCAAAATTTTGTAATTACCTTGCACAATACAGTACAACATGCAATAGGCTTATAGTCACTTAATTCCATAGGGTGTGCTACCTTCGGGATAATCATTAGAGTTGCAGAATTGAACTGTTTTAGAATCTTAGCAGTACTGAAAAATTCACATACTACTGCAGTCACTTATTCTTTTTGTTGATTATACTTTTTTACATTACCTCTATCTTGAAAAAGACATTTTTATTTAAAGAGCATTATTAAAAACATTTTTACTCTCGTTCTCTGCAAAAAAAAAAAATCTCTATGCTACACGGAAAAGCACGAGCATTGAAAAACATCCAATTATATGTAACCGTAAATTGTTGTACAAGTAGTATAAACTTTATTGAATCATAAAACAAGGCAGGAGAAGTGAACCAATATTGTCACAATTAAAACTACACTTAAATCTCAGAAAATATTGGTTCAAAAATACTCTTTGTGGCCTCCACGAAGTATTTTTCATTTGATTTTAAAATAGAAAAGCCATAAGTATATTCCAACAAGAACTTAGATTTATAGAACTATAATTCTAATTTTTAATTAAGAATCTTATACGTATCTAACCACAAGCTTTACATATATGATAAAACTTTACACACATAATAAAGGTTTCACTACAAATACCACTTAATTTTTTCAAAACCAATTCAAAATTGGTAAGCAATAAAAAACAACTTAAAAGAAAGAAAGTTTTAAAGCCATAACAAAAAAAATGTAAAAGTTTCATATGGACCCTCTATAGAAATAATTGAAGTAAAAAACAATATATCTTTTAGTAAACTGTTGTTACAATTACTAGTAAAAAGTTTAGTGCAAAAATATGTTGTTCAATAACATCGTAGTAGAAAGTCGCATTCCAAAAAAAAATTTAGTTAATGTTCTATAAAAAAGAATAATACTATTACACATGTAAAATTTGTTCTAAGAAATGATTTATCTAGATAAAGACAAGAAAACATGCCAAACTTCTGCCAAACATATATTTTATCAAAAACTATAACTAAAATAAACTTCTCAATTGAAAATAATCAAAATAGTGGAGGATGGATTGAGGGATCAAATGAGGCAGTATCTATAATATAAAGGCTAAATAAAATAATTATCTAAACTTCAAAGATAACAAAGGTAAATTATTCTACATATTTTCAATCAATAAGTGGAATATAAACATCACAAAAAAAATTAAAAAAATTAATTTTACTTTTGAAGAATAATTTAAATTTCTAGCATACAATTTTAAGAGCGTCTTCTACTCGAGCAAGAAGCTTTTTACTCAAGCAAGAATCGAGACAATAACAATAGACAAATTTACAAGTACTTCTTACTTGAGCAAAAAAGATGTAACTCTAATAATATGAATCTTTAAACAAACATTTTCAAACTCACACACAAAAGGAATTGTTTCAAAAATAAGAAACTCAAGACTCTTTTAGAAAAAACACATTATCTAACCCAATCAATTGAAATCAAAAACAGGACAAATACAAAAACAAATTCTAGAAAATACTAATGTTGGCGCAAGATAAAAATCATATATTTCTCTTATCTTCCAAAAAAATTTAACAAAAATCTTAACTTACTGTCCAAGAATTTTTAGTTATCAAAAAAGATGTCATACTTGAAAAGAGACATACAAAGAAAAATACATATAAAGTAAAAACAATTAGAGTGACAAAATCAAAATCTAATGCTAGAGATGGAACTATCCAATAAATTCAAGTACTGGAGAAAAAACATCTTGTTGATCCAACGGGAGATTCACATTTGATTTTCTTTATATTATAAATGATGTAGAAACTTAAAAAGTTGAAAGGAAACATAAAAGACCTTTTTAGAATCAAGATAAACTACCAGAGTAAAAGTCAATTCTCATAGAAAATTTAAGAAGTCAGCAATTGACATAGTATTCAAACTTACTTTATCCATCGTTGGAAGCTCTCAATTACATTTTTATTATGTAATTTTTTAGTAAGTCATTTTGTATAGGTACAAGGTCATTGATTTTATTATGACCAATCACAATATGAAAATCCCACACACACGACATGTATGTAAAAGTTACTAGTTCTCTAAAATATAGAGAACAGCATTAGAAAAGCTCCTAGATCCATAAAAATTAGTTTTGTAATTGTTACGACCTGTAAAATCCCTATCCATACTTTAAAAAAAGTTAAAACATTTCACACCACAGAAACAATATGCATAATCGAGTTGAACTAATAAACAACGTACATCAGACATCATTGCAAAGTACATCAGTGGTACATACCTCTAAAGAGAAATGCTAAGTGTCCCTTTTTTTTTTTTTGCACTCTCTCATGCACTTTCAATCAAAATTTATCTTATGTTATTTATAATATTAATATATGTAATAAAACTCTCTATTTAATATGTTAAATTTTGATGGGAGAGTTAAATGTTACTAACCTTCAAAATATCCAAGTTCGCTCAAAAGAATGTATTTTTCATTAGGCCTTTTAATAAAGACTACTAACAAAGTCAAAAAAAGGGCTACTTACACGAATTGAGCAACAGAATAGCTGGTTACAAAGTGGCCTGTGTAAAAATTAAGTAGAGCAGAGAAGAACAGAACATAAGGGCCACCTAGTTTTGCTACTCTTATTGCTTCTCGTTTGCCTATATGGTTTCTCCATCAAAATTTTCTCGGACTAGACAAAATGTAATTTCACAGTAATGAATTAAAAATTTTCCTTTGGCTAACACTGGCCACACTACTACTATTGTTGTATCATTCAGCTGTAACATGCAAATAGATGTTTTTGAGAGAGTGATAAAATAACAGGTTAATACCTGAGGAAGCTGAGATAATGTGAACTTTCTCAAACGAGTGCCTTTAATAACAACTTGATGAGCAGCAATTTGAGAGCAATCACAAAAGCTAAACCAGATATAACGTAAAGCGGATAAATTATTCAAAAGGGTATATAGCCACTGAATCCAAAAATGGAGGACATAACCTACAAAATGGGGTCACTTGCTAAGGTTTGATGATCCGTGATGCTGTGGGATAGTCGATGCACACAGATCCACCATGACCCCAGTTGTATCTAGAGTGAATGTCATACAGCTACTGCTTCTCTTCTGCTTTCCTTGGCTAAGTACAAAATGACAACGCATAAATGAAAGTTAGAATGCAGGACATAGTAAGACGAGGGCAAGAGTGATTGACAGATTACAATAACTAGATGCCTACAGACAGGAAGCAAACAATTGATCTCTGTAATTCATTGGTAAGAGAATGTCATTTCGTTAGTTACCTCACAACAAAATACACGAAAAGGATATCAAATAGACTAGCATGAACATGGTGAGGAAAACAACAAATGCCAAAGCTTTTCCAGTTGACATTGAAAAAGTTTAAGCAGAAATCATAAACAAGTTAACCACATAACAACTAATGCTGATCGCATTCAAGTTTCAAACTTGTCCCTAAAGTTGTCCCGGGCCATGTCTGCTGAGATTGTAAAAGTAGCTTAAAAATTCAACTGACTAAATATTGGCTCGTTTACATGGTCACGAGTATTACCAAATCTCCTTTCTTTTGACAAAGAAACCAATGCCAAAACACTAGAGCAATGGCAACTAACCACGCGAACCAAATCAACTTACAATTTTGTTTCTCAATCCTAGAAACATTATTATGCAGTCACACTGGTTTCTGTTTTTGTTTATCAAGGATCAGCCTTTGTTCTAACATTAGAAACAACAAAACATTCTCTATGCCTCAACTATAGATGGTAATTCACCATTTTTTTTTTTACAATGAAACTGAATTATGAGAGTCAAAAACGATGATGGCTATTGGGAACCATGTAAATCACCATCTCCAAATTCTTCCAAAGGCTCAATTTACATCCCCCTACCAATCATGTACTCACCAAAAGAGTATAACTTCGTCTATTGTACACAACATGGCATATTCATCATGCATATTTTTTAGGTAGCAGATTATGTACTTTGCATTCGTTGCAAAATGTTGATGATCAACCAAATTGAACTTTTTCAGTATACTAAAGCCTTTCAGCTAATTCAACACAAACCGCTCAATCACCTAATACGGATGTGCCCAACATTCATTCCTCAATTAACAAATCTACTAATTCCCTCAACAAGCACATTTAAAAAACTGTAATTACACGAACAAACAAGCTTAACAAGTTATAATCTCAAAAAAAAATCAAAACAGCTATTCCCCTAAAATACAAAACCACACCAGATGTTCGATAATATGCTTGAAAGAGGGGAAAAAAAGACGTTAACACTCACAATTGCAGAACAGATTGTGAAAGGACAAACCTTGGCATTAGGAGCTGGCATGTGAAGCTCCTCTTCAGGGATAATGACAGGCCACTTCTCTCCAGCTTCACGAAACATTTGTTCGGTCTCAAGAAGCTGACCCTTCTCCAAGATCATGTTGCGAATTGACTGAGCAGGAGTGGAAGTGGCGTCAAAAACCTCCTCGACTCCGTTGACGAAAGTGACGGTGATCTGAGGGGGATGGTCGTCGGTTTGGCGCTTAACCTGGATCTGGCAAGCCGGATTCGATTCCTTGGCTTTGGGGGCGTTACACTGCGCTAGGAACTCCATGCACGAGGCTAGGCGTGGGTCTAATGCATTGAATTCGATTCGAATCTTCGATAAGAACTTTAACATTTTCTCTGGGTCTCTACAGTGATTTTGAGTGGAGGCTGAAACTGAGCGGAAGAACACATCAATTAATGAAAAAAAACAGAGCTGAAACAATAAATACATAAATAATCACCTATCTATAAAGAAAACGAACCGAAGAGGCGAGACTCGCCAGCGTCTGTGACTGAGGCAGCGAGGGGTGGAGGCGTCACGACGTGAGGAGGGCTGAGGAGATGGGGTTGGGGCTAGAGACGAAACTACTGCAGGGGCAAATGAAGGGGCCACAACAACTGAATTTAAAAAAGAGAAATGCTAGCAACTGCGAACACTCAACGTGGGCACATTCTCTTAGGTCACTTTTCTAAATAATCTTTCACCATTTTTTATTTTTTCTGTATTTTTTTCTTATTTAATAAAAATTTTATTTTTCTCTTTTTTTGTTTACCATCTTCTCTCTCAATAATTAAGAAAAAAAAAAAAGAAGATCAAAGAGAAAAGAAATTTCGTGACTAATGAAAGTGAGTGTTGATAAAGAATTTCTATGAAAAAAAGTGTTCTTAGCATTCCTTTTTATACTTAATGTCTGAATTTTGAAAATACTCACATTTTAAATAAGACATATCACTTCTAACATATCACTTGAAAATAGGATTGGCAATATGGGTGTGCATGTTGTGTTCGTATTGTGTTGAATTATCCTTTTGACACGATTCCATATGAGACAAATATGAGACATTTATAAACTAATTGTATTGTTAAACATAAATACGACATATTTATTAACCGTGTTAACATAATACAACATAATTATACACGGTTAAATAAAAAATTATGATAACCTATTTAACTTATAACACATATATGACACGACATGACACATTTTATTTATTTAATACATTTAACAATATAAAATTAATACTAAATATAAAAGACTAAAAACATCATAATATATCAATTCATATAAGTCCAAAAAAATGCTGTAATAATATAAAAATATACAAATGGAAACACACTAATATATTCATTAACCATACAAATCCAAAAATGCGAAATTAAAAAATATTATTAAATTAAATTGGTATACATGAGTTATTTACGGTATAATTCTAGCCCCGACCCATTTACCACAGGCCGAGGGTCCGAGAAACAAGCCCAAAGACCCGATTCAACAATAGACAACTGGGCAAATAGAGGAAGGGGACACTGGGCTTCTTGGTGGACGAATGAACCAAGGAAAAGAAAGAGTATCTAGTTGCCACAATGCCAGGGGAACTGAGGTCTCTTGAGGAACAAGCTGGACCAATAATCTCTACAAATCAGGGCAAAAGGAAAGGGAGACCAAATCCTGAAGTGAGAGGCACCAAAAAGGCAAGTCATCAAGAAGGAAGGAATACCAAGGAAAGAAATAACTCCAGAAGGCGAGTTGACCTGGTTGTTCAGTTGGAAAGAAAACAAATCAAGGAAAGTCAAGAGGAACGTGTATCAAGAAGATTGAGAGATCAACGAGATCAAATCAAGGCTAAAGATAATTGAGGAGCGAGTTAGGGAGCACTATATATACAACACGAGAGCATCAAGCGAAGGGCATAAAAAAATCAATAAAAAAAACCCCTATACAACATGAATCTCTAAATTTTGTTATTGTTCTCTATTCCTGTACTCTATTTTTAGTATTGTCAGCATACTTAGCTTCGTTTTTCCAAGTGTCCCCAATACTCACTTCAATTACAAATAATTGTATTTCAATTGTTTGGCATTGTTGATCTTGTTACTGTGTCTTAAGAATACAAGAAACCCATAGTTGATGATTTTTCTCTTTGATCATCACAAATCGTCTTGCTATTGAAGTTATAATTTTTGAGTGCAATCCTAATCATTTCGCATTATCGAATCTTCGATTTAGGAGAACCTAAAAAACTCATTGGCACGCTCAAAGAGTAGCATTGTCCTCTTTTGATTTCTCCTAAGAAAAAATGAGGGAACAATCTTCTGGAACGCTCGGTCGGATGTCAAAAACAATGCCAAAAACACATAGAGGAAAAGAAATTGTCGCTTACAGTCTAGGAAATGGAAATGAAGAGGCCACTGTAGCAGCAATGGTCATGGTGGAACATTTCCAGATAGAAGAACATGACAATTCTGAGGAAACGCTTTCTGTCCCGAGGGGGCAGGCTCCACAAGCTGCCACATCGGTAGACCTAGTGTTTCAAAAAATGCTAAAAGTTTTGAACGTGGTTTCCCAGTAGTTGGAAACCGCTAACTAGACATTGAAAACCAACAACCAAAAGTTGAAAACTAACAGCCAGAGTTTGGAGAATTTGAACCAACAGGCCACCAATGCACATCAGGTCACTGTGGATATGTTGGTCAAGAATCAGGAACAATTACTAGAAAAAATGCAATCTGGAAGAGGTGTTTTTTCGGTCGTTCCCATGGAAAACACCAACAAAACACTCGGAGGGCATTCCCCGAATGTATCAGTACAAGAGCTTGATCAGCGTCTTGGGAAACACATCATGGACACATACCGACCCCCTCATAGAAGAGAGGAAAACCCAAGAAAGGCACCTTGAAGGCCCCGGGAGGGTTTTAGGTCGCACCACTGTTGATCCCAGAGGTTGACAAAAGGCTGGGAACCGAGACCTACTAGCCACAGAACCGGAGGGAAGAACCCAAGACATCGAATGGCATTGGCTGTTAGGGGAAAGGTAGAAATACAATCCACATTCAAAGCTATACGGGCCCTAAGTGCAGCCAACAGTATACGAACCTTACAAACTCGCCATGGGCTCGGGGGCATATATGGGGAAAAAAAATCCACTCGTGTGCCCTAAGGGGTACACACCCCAACAACCGACCCAACAAGCCCAGCTAAGGGATCAGGCAGATATGAACTACCTGAGAGAGCTCGTGAAGGAAATGATAGGGACGAGGTACAGGCTTATTCCCAGGCCAGAATTCCAAAAAACATATCCTGAACATGTTGACCACGAGGCTTTTCCCAGGGGGTTAGAGTACCAGACTTCATGCTCTTCTTGGGGAAGGATGGACAATCCACCATTGAGCATGTAGCCCAGTTCACTACTTAGTGCAAATAATTTTAGAATTTCTCAAACATCCTTTTAAGGTTGTTCCCTAATTCTTTAACAGGTCTAACATTCATGTGGTATGCTTCATTACCCCCTAACTCTGTTTTCTCATGGCAGGACATGCAACGACTGTTTCATACGCAGTTCTTTCGGACTGAGCCAGAGATTTGCATAGCATAACTACCCCGGGTAACCCAAAGAGCTGAAGAAAGGGTCGACGACTACATCGCACATTTCAAAGCAATGAGACAAAAGTGCAAGAATCCCGGAGGTTAAGTATGTGAAGATGGCCCAGAGAGGTTTGGAACAGTAGCTACGAAAGAAATTTCAAGGGATGGAGTTTCGAGACTTTTATGAAATGGCCGCCAAAGTGGTCGAGTATGAGGAGTTGCTTAGAGAAGAGTGCATGAGGAAGAAACAGGCAATGGGGACATATTTCAAATAAGTCCACAGTGCCGAGGCCGAAGAAGTCTACGTGGCTGACATAGCCACCACCGGTTGTTTCACGTGTCCTATATTGGTAAAAGCAGCAGGTCCCATTGTAAACCCCAAAGCCGAAAATAGAAGACAAAATGATCAGGAGTATACGTTCGACATAGGTAAGACCTCGGAAAATTTCATTTCCTTTTGGTTGAAAAGTTCATTTCGTTGCTTGCAGACTAAAAAATTTCGTCAAAAGAAGAACTCAGGGGCAAGGATTACTGTAAGTATCATGGTTCCTGGTCACATGCTACTAACGCTTGTTGGGCTTTTAAGAACATGATTCAGGATCAAATCAATAAAAGGGCCCTGAAGTTCCCAAAAGAGTGTTAGTTTAAGCTATAGCCCCAATACATTGTATCGAGATTATATTATATATATTATGAGGCATTGTTTTATCTCTTTATTATTCATGTGCATGTTTAATTTGATAAAACATCCATAAATAGTGATTCTGCTTAAGTTATCAAATATGTGATTTGGATAGTAAAATCTTGAAGCATAAAAGAATATTATTCTAAATATCTCTAGTCGATTATTGTCATAGGAGTGGTAATAAACCAAGACTAGTCTGTACT
>CAODLS010598455.1:0-17089 GCA_948243855.1 Flueggea neowawraea
TTGATTAATCAAATTAACCATCTTAATAATTCGTTCATCACTAAGAGAGAATATTTTGTAATCAATCCAATTCGTTCTTTGTGTGTGACCCTATAGGCCCACTCGAAATTGACAATGGGTCTCGTCCCAACCTTTAGGCGCAAAGTCCATAAGAGGTATCTAGTAATACATTATGGCAACCCAAAATCAAGTGGTTGTCGATGAACCGAGTTAACCTTTCACAGTCTGATGTATAGTCCTTTTGTCACCCGATATCTCATCTAAGCATAAGGCATGGCCATATGTCAACCTTATATAGCTTAGCGTGTTTCTTGATCTTGAGTAAATTGATATAACAAATGACATTGATAAACTCCTTTATCAATTCATTCGAGTATGCATACATTCCATCAATCCTACTCATCAAATGGCCAAGAGATATCACTCTTCAAAAGAGTAACAAATTCATCACTCTCACTATCACTCCTCTACATGATTCATGACATATCCAATCATAGCCTTTATTGTTACCCTGTTACAGATAATGTTTGACTAAGTCAAAACAAGCGATTCCTCATGTAGGAGTCGATATTGAGTTTCAGTCAGAGGACTCAAAGATCACCACTGCATGAAAGCTACTTTGTGAGAACGATCCATGAAGTGCTTTCATACGGGCCAGTCCAATACATGTTCCCCAACATGCATCCATGTTCTAAGTTGATATCTCATATCCATAATCAGTAAAACATGATTATCCACTTAGCAACATACTAATCTTTAATTTATTATCATTCCCATGATAATGATCGATTAGGGACATTTAGAATAGTATTCCTTTTATCTTTATGGTTTTATTATCAAGTCACATACTTGATGGCACAAAGAAGAATAAACTATTCATGAAGTTTTATCTTCATAAAACAAATAATATTTCATAGAAATGAAATGCCTCTTTATTAAATAATCGAATGACAATGCACATTAATGATTCGACTAGGGCACAATTCTAACAGCACGCTATTGATGATCAAATATATATGAGGGTATTAGTTTTGGCTGCTAAGTGCATTAAAGTGGTACTATGTATGCAAATTATTTTTATGAATTCGTGCTATGCATGTTGAACAACGCACTATGTACGTTGATGGGTATGGTTGATTATTTGAAAATTATCTGGCGCTATACTGTGCACATTACATGACATACTATGGGCGTAGTCGAGAATGGGATCTGCTCTAAAACTTCAAGGGTAATGTGTCTAAGTGCGTTGTACTAAGTACAAAGCACGTAGGACATGAAGCAGTATCACTGGGTTCAAAATATGACACTCTACGGACGTAGAAGGGTATGCAATACATGTAGAAGGACTCACGTAGTATCCTTCTATACGCGTCTTGGCCAAACTGAAGGTCTGATCTATATGCGAAGAATGGAATAAGGTATGTTGAGGCCATTTTGCATATACTGTGCTCGTAGAACATTTTGTTGTGCACGTTACATTTACCCTTCGTCTTTCAATAGTTTTCCCAAAGCCACGTCTAAGCGCGTTGAAGTATATGATGTGTATGAGGTTCTCATAGACTTACAAGCAACGTACACTGTATGTCCGTCTATGCACGTAGATGTTTTTATCTCCAAAAAGACCCAAATTATGGCTCTTCAATTCATTTCAAACCAAAACCCTAATTTCATTCAAGATAAATCACTTGTCTCACTCTTCACCAAAATTACATCACCGACACTTCCAAAATCTTAAATCGACTCACAAATTTCCCAATCTTTCCAAAGCACAAAACCCTAACTCACTGTACGTTCTCCACTTCTCTCAACTCGCGTAGCAGCAATTGTTCCAATGGCGCCAAGAAGAAATATGAAATCCACACAAAATTGGTTCATGATGCACCAAGGAAATCAACCAAAGGTGAATCATCTGAAGGAGTCAAGAGGCCTAGAAACAGTCAACTCTTCAAGTACTCCATTCTCGCCTCCCTCCAAGAAATCAAAAAAGCAAAAGAGAATTGCTACTGAAGAAGAGTTTGATTCATCTCGGTTTGTTGATGCTAAACCCAAAAAATTGTTCAAGCTTCTACAAAATGTTCAACTTTCAGATTCCAAGTCATTTGATTTCAGATCATTAAAGGAAGGAGGGTTAGATCTGGAAGATGATTTCAGGCGTTTTGGTATTGGAGATTTCTGTGTTAAAGCTTCACCTTACTATCCCAATCTAGTAAGGGAATTTTACGCAAATGCCAGGTAATGGGTTAACAAAGATAAGGAGAGCATATTGTTTTATCCGACTATTGAAGTCTTAAGTAGGGTAGACATTGTTGTGGATGAGAAATTAATGAACAATCTTTTCAGGCTATCAATGGTAGGCATTCGCGTCAAGATGGAACGGGGAGTCCGAGAGTATGTTGATATGGAAGGGAACACCATCGTTGTTGATCCAGTAGTAATGAGAAGATACATGTTTGATAGATTTGGTGTGGTAGAAATTGAGAACCTTGAGAAACAATTGCTGGATCAAAATGACTTTGGTGTGAAGTGGAAGATGGTTCACACCGCTCTCACTAAGATCTTGCGGCCCAAGTCCCACTCACAATCCCCAATGACGAATCAAGATGAAGTCACATTTTACTTACTGATGAAAGAAGAGCAAGTCAATTTTGCATGTGTTGTGGTGGACTGAATCCTTGAACGATATAAGAATTTTAATCTTCCAACCTTTTCAATCCAAGACCGACAAAGAGCAGAAACTATGCCATTCACAAGTTATCTTACTAGGATATTCAAATTCTATAAGGTACCCGTGAGCGAATCTGATGCCTATCACGTTCAAGAGTCGAGCAAAATCAGATCTAAATTGCTCCGCAACATGAGATTGTACAGAACAGTCGGCAAGGGGTATGTATTTCAACCATACATAAGAGAAGGAGATGTCATGGTTCATAAGTGAGATGAGTCCAGAAAACCAAATCCTGATGAAATGATTTTTCTCATGCAAAATTTACTTGGCGCCATTGGAACAATTGCTGCTACTGAAATAGGAGAAGGATCGCAAAGAAGAGAAGAATCCTCCGTCAGTACTGCTAAACTTGATGCTCTGACGCATGAATTTCAGGAATTCAAAGCCATATCTGAGCCTTTTCAAGCTGAGACTATAGCAAATTTTCAGACTATAATCAATTTTCTACAAGTAAACTTTGCTACGTTGGAAAGTCTCAAAGCGGAACAAGTAGTTGCTAGTCCTCAAAAGCCTCTAGCAGACAAAACTGAGGAAGAATTGGAACAAGAAATGACGTTTGAGTAGGCACGGGAAATCCTTTGTCTCTACAAAGAACATGTTGGTGAGCTGGATGAAGAGCCCTCTGAGTCTGACCAAAATGATGATGATCCTCCACCTCTTACAATTGTGGAGGATGAAACTGAAGGAATGGAAATTTGGGATCATCCCTTTTATATTGTTGAAGAAATAGAGGACACCTCCCTATAACCTGAACCTGTTGATTTCCATGAGCCGGATATGGAGGAGACTCAATCTAAGGAAGCACATCCTAAAGATCCGATTATTGAGCCTGAATTGGAGAAACACCCTGAGGCTGATATGTTAGTAGAAGAAGAACAAGCTGAACCTGAGGTGGAAACATGATTTGAGCCTGTAATCTCGGAGGAAAGGCAACACTATGAGTCTGAGGTGCCAATAGAAGAGGAACAACATGCATATGATGTGCCTATGCCAGAGGCTTGATATGATTTTAAGATACCATCAGCAGAGGCCAGACCTGCCACTGAAATTCCTATTGTTGTGCCTCATGAGCAGAAATATGAACCAACCAAATCTCGCCCTTCCTCATCCTCTCCTCTCAACGTTGCTCAAGTATCTAAAAAGATATTGATTAATTGAATAAAATACGAGAAGAATTCATGCATCGATTTGCTGGTTTGGACTTCAAGACAACATCATCATCCTCCACCTCGGAGTCCAGCGAGTCCAGTGACTCCTTTACCTGGGAATTTCTTTTTCCTCTATCAGGACCTCCACCTCAAGTCACATCAGATCCAGACCTAGCTATCAATCCCACTGACATTGCCCGAGAAAGACTTCATTGAAAATTATTCTGGGAGTTGGAAAGATTATTAGAGGAAGAAAAAGCCAAACTAGACAGCTTGCCACC
This sequence comes from Flueggea neowawraea, assembly GCA_948243855.1. NCBI lineage: Eukaryota > Viridiplantae > Streptophyta > Magnoliopsida > Malpighiales > Phyllanthaceae > Flueggea > Flueggea neowawraea. The sequence goes on from CAODLS010598455.1 coordinate 4,155, forward strand.
AATTCCTGAAGTAATTGACTCATCCAATGATGATGATGATGATTTGGAATCAGTTTTTGACCTCCTGTATTGCCAATTTCTGGTTTGAAGAACCATTAGAGAGGCTGCCCCCCATTTGACTGAGAAAGATACCGCATAAGTTCTTTCTCGAGTTGCACATGAAATAAAGAATGTTGACTCTCAGCCTTCCACTTCTAGACCGTGATTCTCATAACATTGGATCCATATTGTCTTCATGCATTCATTTGTTGCATCCTTGTTATCCTTTATGTGTATATATCTATGGCATCACCGTTCTAATGCAATGTTTGCTTCGTGCTGATTATTTTTATGCTCTTCTTTATTGGTTACACTTCTTATTTACTTTTTGATTATGCCAAAAAAGGGAAGAATAAGAGTTTGGTTTGGTGTAACTCTAGTTATTTGCTTTATCTTCTCTGATATTCTTATTTGGTCTGCAATTTGGTATAAATTGGTTTATCTGCTCTTAACAACTGGACGAGGCTCAAAAACCTTGATCACATCATTATTGAAATTGCCTTTGAGTCATTTAAAAATAGGTCCATTGATTGAGGGGGAGTACAAACTAGTCTAATGTTTTGTCATCATCAAAAAGGGGAGAATGTTGAACCAATTTTTGGTTAACATATAAACATCTGAATTTTGATGATTTAACAAAATGCTTGAAATAGTTAAGCTACGCATGTCCTACAACCTTCTAAGCACGTTAAAGGGTAAACTAAGAACTTTGAATCAGGAGCAACGCACGTTGATCATGATTGAGTTTTCTAGAATTGACGGTATGTGCGCAGTAGAATAATACATTGCACGTAGAACCAATAATATGTGCATAGAAGACTGCGCTATGCACGCAGAAGCATTACATCAGTAGGCAGAATGATCCAAATATATACTGTGTGCTTTGTATACGGAACTATTCACGTAGTAAAGAAGAGATACTTTCTGCTTTGATGATCACTCGATACTATGTACGTTGCTCATTGGTCTATGCACATAGACAAGATCAACAGGAAAACTGAGAAGGACTCATGAAGACAAGCCTGGTCCTTTTTGACATCAGCAATGCTTGCGCAAAAAAAGCAAAGAAGACATCTTTAAGAAGACTATACTATGCACCTAGCACAGTGCTCAACGCACATAGACGGAAGACGACATATGATTGGAATAAAGCCAAACTTCTGTTGCAGTGGGTCAAAAATTTCAAAAATAAAAAGGGGAATATTATCTGACATAGTCCCAGATAATGTCAACAAACAAATCCACGCACAAAGAAAGACATACTAAGGTGTCAAACGAGATGAGCTGGACTTACTGACAAATACAAGATGCTCTTCAATATTTGAAATTGAAATATTCTCCGACACAGTCACTTGAGAATTCAAAGGCAAGATTTGTTGAAGGCACGACAACGCACATAGAACTTGGTGCAATGCACATAGTACTCAAGCCCTACGCGCACAGATAAGGGATCTACACACGTAGCAAGCACCTGATATCAAGCAGTGGCCACTGGAACTTGGCCAATGCACGCAGAAAAAAGAACGTTGCATGCAGAACTCTGATGAAATCATGAACTACGTACACAATACATATAGTATGCACGTAGTATGGGCTGACGTTAGTAATTTCAGCATTTTACAACTTTCTCACAACAACTATCTTGGGATTTACAACGGATACTTTTTGGAGAGTACCTATATATAGACGTCCCTAGTTATGAGGTAAAAGAAGAAGAACAATCTTTAAGAGTGCCTAAGTTTTGCTAGTCTTTCTTGATAATCTCTCTTATTGCATTCTTATTTCATTCTTGAATACTTTCTTACAAACTGAGCTGTTGACTTGCTATTTTTTCACTAAGCTGGTATAGGAACATTGTTTCTAGTTGATAATACTGTTGTAATCAAGCTTTGGTTGTAAAGCTTGAGAAAATGATAGGTTTGCTTTGTTTGTTTCCTTGAAAAACAAAGAAATTTGGTTTTCTTGTTTTGACCAACAAAAATAAGGTGTAGAAGGTTTTCTTGTGAGCCTGAAAAATAAGAAGTTGTAAACGGTTTCCCTCCACCCAGAAGTGAGGAAGTTTAGTGGATTCAAACTCTCTCGTGAGCTAGACGTAGGTCAAAGAGGACCGAACCACTATAAACATCAGGTTTTGTTTCTCTATCATTTACTCTCTTTTATTTCATTATTATGTGGTAGTGTTTTGAATTAAGCTACTGTTTTGATTTGAAAATACTTACAAAAGTTTTCAAAATATTTTATTTTTAGCAAGAAATCTAATTCACCCCCCTCTTGGATTGCCATATTGAGATTTCACTTTCAAGTAGTTATATATTTAATTTTGGTCATTAAGATTTGCACCCACTGAATTAATATAAATTGTTGATTTAGACAAATAAAATTAAATTGTTGCTTGTTTATGAATGTTGAGTTCAATCGCTGCTCCATTAGATTGTGTTTTTGTGCAATTTCACAAAGGTGAGTACAAGTTGTCTATTTGATTTGTCAATTTTTTATAAGTAAAATTAGATATACAAATTTGACTAATTTTTTTTTATCAAAATCATAATTTATGTATAAATAAATATAACATTATCTACAAGAGATTATACAACATTAAATTCTTTGATTTTCTCTTCAATTTACATACAAAAAAATAAAATAATATTTTTTACAAAAAAATGATATCATATCAACAAGAAGTGGATGTCGTTTCAACAGACTGTTATTGTTGATTTTTTTCATATTGCATAAACACATTAATTATGTGACTCTTCTACTATTTTTTCATATATTAAAATTGTTCTTTATCTTATTGTCATTGTCTATGCCTCATCAATTCCCTCTGTCACGACCCGTTTCCTGACCATGATCAGTGTACGATGCGGACTATCTAGGGGAGCCCGACCCCCCTCGCTCAAGCCTCTGAGATCAGAAATTCTGCCCAACTTATTCGATAAAACCATTATCAAACCACTTATATAAATTATAAAAATACTTTATACTGAAATCATATATATATATATATGTGTGTGTGTGTGTGTGTGTGTGTGCAATAAGTTATACAAAACAAAAGCTAAATATCAGTTTGGAATAAAAATATAACAGAGAATAGCGATAAATCCAAAAAAACAAAATACGACTCGGTAACACAATAGCAACTCGATGTAGAGCTCTGATAAAATCAAAAGGAGCTCAAACCAAAATGGCACTCACTATTAAGTGGAATGCCTCACTAGGATCAGGATGTCGAACGGTTGATGAATGCCAAAAATAGAAACCTGAAAGTACCATAAGGAAAATAGATAAGAAACAGAAAGAAATGGATAAGAATCCCTAGTGAGGAAATTGCACTCCATTGCGGCTCCAGCCCTCACAAATTTTTTTTGAAAACAATTCAACAATAGTGCATATAGATATAAGTGTGTATACTTATACATGCTAATATAGAATATTAATTCAGAAATTCATTTTTGAAATTGTTCGCAACAAAAGCAAACAACAAGCAGAATCACACAGAATAAATATATACCATATATCATCTATTGGAAACGGATATGGGACCTAAAAATGACAGATAAATATTTAATAATATGGGTGGACTCCCCCACTAAGCTAAAACTGAGTATATGCATCTGGCTGGACACATGGCTACCATAAACCCTGGTAACTGGGCCTTGACTACGTATTGGTATACCAAAGGCTACGTTTACCCTACGTAGCAGAAGTGCCCCATATCGAAGTATATATATATATATAGCAAATGCACATGCAAACGGAAATCATTTTACAAAGAATATTTATATACCTTATATAAATATTCAAATTCTGTAGATGATCTGTTTTTCCTTTAATCAATACATTTATTTGGTTTTGATAAATGGATTTTGCTTGGAGTATATTTAGTTCTCTAGTCCTAGGTTGTTCTAGGAATGGGAAAAGAAGTTTGTAAGAATTGTGTTTGAAAGAAATACCGATGTGAGTAACTTTGTAAGGAGTAATTAAATTTATAAAAGGAGTTCCCAAAATAACCATATGATTAATATTTGTAGTAATTAAAAAGGAATTTTTGATTATATAATCATTGTTGAGAATATCTGCATCACATTTGTTTTTAATGTGAAGTTTTGAATTGTTTACAGCAGATAAACTTTCAAGAGTTGGAGTTTGAAAAAGTTTTGGGACAATTTCTTCCTTGATACAATTTAAATATGCACCTGTATCAAAGAGAACGACTACATTGATTTGAAAATCATTTGCAAAAAGTAGTTTAATTTGAACAACATAATTTCTTGAAGTAATTTCTTTTAGGAGACATAAAAAAACATCAGGTACTGGCTGAGAGTTTGAATTGGTTTGGAGGTTATGATCAGATTCAAAAGAATGGTCTTCTTCGTAGTTGTCAATAGAATTAGAAAGAAGTAATTGGACGCTCGTATTATGTTGTTCTTGTTTTTCTTTGAGTTTTTTAAGCTCTGTTTTGACCATGTTGATTTCTTTCTGGAGTTCTTGAATAGAAGGGGTTATGGTCTTCTTATTTTAATTTTTTTTGAGAATGTTGATAAGGTTGTAAGAACTTGGTTTTGAAGATGAAAGAACAGGTGATTTTGTACTGGGTTTAGCTTCTTCTTGTAGGGTTTGACAAATTTTTTCAAGGTATTCTTTTTTTTTACTAGATCTTTAATCTGTTGGATAACATCTAAAGTAAACTTGTGGTTTTTGGATAGGACATTTAGTTGGTTGGAAGGAGTTTCAAAATTAGATGAAGAAGTTGTTGAAGATGCTAATTCATCTATTTGGAGGCCTTCTTCAGAATCTGTGGGTACAAGAGAGTTGGCATCAGAAGAATCAATAAGAAGGGCTAGGATTTTCTGAATGGTTTCCTCTTCTAAATGAAGCTCTTTGATTTGTTTGTTTAGGCGACAATAATTTTGTGTGTTTCCCTTTTTCCCGCATTTGTAACAGGCAATATCGCGGAGAGATTTTGTGGTATTTGTTTTGTTTCTGGGTTTAGGTTTTGGATTACTAGAATATCTGTGTTTGGATTTTTTGTAGTATTTATCTTTACTAAAAAGAGTTTTGAAGTTGTAGTTTGAAGTTGAAGTTTTTCGGGTCTTGGTTTTCTTTGAAGGTGGTTTGCTGCAATCTTTACAACAATCTTTGGACATATCAAACATGCTACAGAATGTCCCTAATTGGGTGCCTGTTTTGGACATTTCTTTTTGCAATTTCCTATGAAATTGGAGATCTCGACAAGCTTTGAGGCCTTTCTGTTGAGTGAAACTAATTAGTTGGCCATAATTAAAATTTGAATAAGGAATTTGGTTACCATATTGTTCTCTGATACGAGTTTTAACATTTTTGCCAATAATGGAGGGAAGACCTGCAATGAATTTTTCTTTCCAAAAAGGTTGGTTAGAATCTTCACGCAACATTATTTTGGTTAGAAATTGGGTTTTTTACCATTGAAAATCACTTTTTTTTTTGCATTTAAGGTTTGAAAGAAGTTTAGTATTTTTGTCTTTGATATGGGAAGAATCACTAACAAAATGTAAAGATATTGTAAGAATAAGGGTTGAGACGGTATCTCGAATTGGTTCTCCTAAATCATCTAAGGTAGGAATGTCATCTTCATGAATTTGAACGGCATCAAGAATGTTTGATTGTTCTTCAGGACTGAGGTGAAAATTCCACCATCCTTTTAATTGACCTGAAAAACCGGCGCTGAGGAATTCGGAAATGACTTTATCAGAAGTTCCTGTTTGGGTTTTGTAAGCATTGGCAGCCATTGTCATTTGTTGTATTCCATTCGTATAGATTAGTTGAGAGGAGCAAGATCCATGTCATTGTATCTAGTAATCATAGCTCTGGAAGAGGATGGTTGGCCTGTCCAACGAAGTCTAGCAATTTCTTGTTCAGATTCAGTTTGAAGAATTGGATTTTTTGGAATGTCTGAAAGAACGTTGATTCTGGATTGGTCATGGCTATCTGGAATTAAAGGATTATTTGAGGCAGAAGTTTGAGGGTCGGTAGAAGAGCGACGTCTGTTTAATAGAGCAGGAGTATCTTCGATCAAAGGATGTTTAGAGGATGAAAGATCAAGACTAGTAATATGATTATGAATAGTCTATAAAAATTCCTCTTTTTCATTTCGAAATTCTTTTTGACTGGCTTTTGAAATTTGGAACGGTTTGAAAATAGGAAGTTTTTTGGTTTCTAAAAGTTTAGAAGTAGTATTTGAAAAAGATGAAGAAACCGTAATAGTTTGAGATTGCATTTGTTGTTCCATACGAGAAAGTTGTAATCCTAATGTATTAAGATGTGCATTTGTAAAATTGTTTTGTGAAATAATATTTTTTATATTGGAAGAATCATTTTCTTTAGGAATGTTGTAAGGTTGAAGATCTAAAGGTTTATCTCCAACTTGAATAGTTAAATTACGCAAAGGGGGATGGTCAGCTTGAATAGTTGAGCCATCATTTAATTTACAAATTTTCTTTTTGATTCGTGTTGTAATGGGATTAATAGTTGTTGAACATGGCTATGTAATGTTGTTCTGTACTGCATAAAATGATTCAAACCAATCGAAGAAAAGTATTTGAACCTATAAAATTCTTTTTGAATATTTTGTCTATTATTTAAGAAATTTTTGAAAAACATAATGAACAAAAAAGATTATGAAAAACCACACAACGTGCTTAGACGGCAGATCTAGGAACCCTTCATTCTCAAATTTACGATTTACGTTTGTTCCACCCCCTGCTGTGTTCGTAAAAGGCCTTGTGTGTCCATGGTTCACACCCAGAAGATTATCAACGCGCACAGAAGCTTTATAATGCACACAGATGGACCTAAGCACGTTTACGGTCAAACCCCAAACCACGTATGCGTGTGTAGTAACCTGCACAACGCACGTAGGTGACCTCCAACGTGCCTTGCACACGCAATACAACATCCAAATGTATTTGAAACCCAAAGATCAACATTCCAAACCCAAGTCACTTTAGAATACTACAAGATTCTGGTTAGAATAGACAGGATATTACATACTTTCTCCCTTCAAAGAAATTCGTCCTCGAATTTCAAAACATAATAAATCGAAGCTAAGATCAACTCTAGATCTTTAAAATAAACCCAAATCAAAATTTAGGCTATCATCCTCAAAACGTAGCTAGGGTGTGACCAACACCCGACCAACGTACAAACATACAAAAATGACAAGGAAAAAAATAAAAAAAGAAAAGCAAGGTTTGCAAAGACATAAACAAACACACTGACCTAGGGATCAGTTATGTTGAACAGGTGCATATATCTATGCCGCATCTCATCCTCGGCCTCCCAAGTGGCCTCATCAACAGAATGGTGTCGCCAAATCACTTTGACCGAAGCGATCTCTTTGTTCTGGAGTCTCTTGACCTGACGGTCTACGATCCTCATAGGGACCTCACCATAAGACAAATCTAGTCGAACTTCGACAGACTTTGGTGCCAAAACATGAGATGCATCAGGGACATACTTTCTCTTGTATGCACAGATTGGCTATCGGTCTGTGGATGAAAAGAAGTACTAAAATCCAATCGAGTACCTAACTCCTCTTAGAGCTTACACCAAAACTGCGAAGTAAACTGAGGTCCTCTGTAAGATACTATAGAGACTGGCATGCCATGTGAACATACAATCCAATTGACGTATAACTTCGCCATTCGTTCTACTCCATATGTCGTCTTGATAGGTAGGAAATGTGTCGATTTTGCCAATCGGTCCACGATCACCCAAATGGAGTCATATCCAGAAGATTCCTCGGCAACCCAACAACAAAATCCATTATGATGCGATCCCACTTCCACTTTGAAAAGGGTAACTGTTGCATCAACCCAGAAGGACATTGGTGCTCAAACTTGACCTGCTAACAAGTCAAACATCGACTAACAATCTCCGCTATGTCCTTCTTCATCCCTGGCCACCAATAGGACTCACGAAGATCCCGAGACATCTTAATGTATTCCAGGTGTGCAGAATAGGTGGAGTTGTGACACTCGGTCATAATCTCCTTGTGTAAACCACCAGACGAAGGTACGTACAATCTCAATCCAAACTACAGAACTCCAGAATCATCAATTTCATTGTTATGAATATATTTATTCATAACAATCATTCATCAATTTCACCAAATAATCACATTAACACCAATGATCCATAATTGTTCTTCCGAACCCTAACCCAATCAATACAATTCCAACTAAATCTCCTTCTATCTTTAAAATCAAGCACAAATCCATGTAAATCTATGTTTATTCCATCAAGACCAATCAAAATCCAACTCAAAATCATCATTAATCCAGCCCATTTTTCACCCAAAAATTTAGACATAACACAACCCAACACCAAAACAACTCACTCAATCACAACCAAGCAAAATCCACATTATTCCTACACCCATTCTAACATTATCCATCAAAAACGATCTCAAATTCATCAAAATCAAGCAACAAATCCAAAACCTAGCCTCAAACCTATCCTCCAAACATAACCCAACAAACCCATATCCTTTTTCATAAAAAGAAGGAAAGAAAAGAGAAAAATGAGAGATTCTTGCCTTGAATTAATGCAAGAAACAAAACGGAGCAATAAGAGAGGACAGGAGATGGATTTGAGGGAGTTTGGCTGAGTATGGAAGTGTTTGGTAGTGAATGAGATGAAAAAGGGTCAGGTTTGAAAAGTTTTAAAGAGCAACAGGTCGGAACACATTGTTTTGGGAGAGTTCCAAGGGCCATTAGTCGACTATCAGGGGTTGATTCTTCACAAATTGATTTCTTTCATTAAATCTGATTGAATCCCATCACTCTTTGGTCTAACTTAATACCTAAACTAGATAGAACGATATACGAACCATCTCCAACACTCAAGATCAATTCAGAATTAAACGGATTACTACAGAAAACTGAGTCAGAGTGGGCGAGATGTTACAAAACTAGTTTTCATTTTAATTTTTCTTTGGATTTTCTTTGGTTTATAATTATTTTTCTATTTTTTCATTTGCATAAAATATTTTTTTTGTGATTAAAATTTTTCATTCTATTTTTAAGTGTTTTTTTTTTATTTTAATTTTTTTAGATATTAAAAAAACCAACAAGAATACAAGATAAAAAACTATAAGAACAATTAAAAACTAAAAATAAACCAAATAAAGCTTAAAATAAAATAAGGGAAAAAAGAAGAAAACCAAATAAAAACAAAAAGCTCACATAAATATGAAAAAATGTTCAGAACAAGTTAAGAAACAATAAAAAAAGACTAAGAATAAAAATGACGAAAAAAAATAAAAAAAGTAAAGATTATGTACGCAGGTTAAGAACCTTTGTATGGAAGGACATGATCTCGCCCACAAACAAAACCTTTGTATGGGAGGAGATTAAAGTTTGTTCTCGAATTGTTTGTAATTAGCCCTTTTCTTTTTTACCTTAGTTTTTTTTATTCTCAATATTTTTTCATCACTTAATTTTATTTTTTTATATGTTAGACATTTTATTAGCGTTTTTTTTACTGAATTCTTAAGTTAGACATTTTGTGTTGTGATTGCGATATTATATGCTTTGTTATTGTCTTTGTTGATTAAAATTTTCTAAGTGAATTTTAGCGTATGGTTGTAGTCTTGTTGATTAGATTTAGAATTATCTAGAGTTTATCAACCTAATTGTTTCTTTCAATTTTTTAAAGGGATAATTCAGTCCCCTAGCTTTCCATTGAAGAAATTACGGCATATGGCACTGTAAAATAAAAAATTATATTTCTATGCCCAAAAAATGTAGTTTTTACAATTAGCCGGACTTTTACATTTTATACTTCAGACTGAAATTAGACAAAAAAAAACCATAAAACAACAAAAAAAACTGATAGTTTTTGCTTTTCGTTTTGTCCCTAGTTGCAGTCTGGCATATAAAATGTAAAATATTACATATAAAATATAAATTGTTTACATAATTTTAAAAATTGTTTTTGTAATTTTGATTTTCAAAAAATATATTTATGTAATTAGCCCTATTCCATTTTGTATTTTGTCCTGCAAGGCATTTAAGTTAAGTTAAAATATATTTATGTAATTAGCCCTATCATTCAAGTCAACTAAGTTAACTTATTAATAATATAATGAAAGTAGGGCTAATTACATAAAAGATTAAATAGATTATAAAATTACACATTTTAATCAACAAAATTGGTTTCTCAAGCGTGTTCCCTAGTCCTACAGAATTAAATTTTGTGGGCTCATGCAAGTGGAGGTCTTCTTTTCTTAGCCAAGGACTCAACAATTGAAAAAAAATTATTTTGCTCCTTAGGCAGTAAAAATTTATTTAATAGCACCTTATTTATTCATCATCAACATAAATAAAATCTTTTTAGTCCAAAACATGCATATATATTCACATAGAGGTGTTGTCGGTTTTAGAACCGTCGGTAACCGACGATTCCGGTTCGTGGAACCATGGAATAGTAACCAATCCGCCCAAGGACGGTTCTGGACGGTTCTGTTTCGGTTCGATTCCGATTTATAGTGGTTCAACCAGCGGTTTTGATTCCGATTTGAATAATTTTTTTATTTTTTTTAAATAATGTTCAAACCGAAGTTAAGAAGGTTGAACCGTTAATTTTGATTAAAAATGATGACCTAAAATCATTAAAACCACTGATTTAGGAGATTAACATATGGTTTTAACAGGTTGAACTACTAGTTTTGATTAAAATGCTAGTTTTGAAATGTTTTAAACCACTAATTTGGGTTAAAACCATTGGTTTATAAGAATTGAACTGGTTATTCCGAAATGATGGTTCCACGGTTCTCAAGACCTTTGAACCAGAACCCAACAGTGAACCGAAAGTTTTTACTGTGCGGTTCACAGTTCCAGTTCGGTTCCGATTTTGACCAATTCGGTTCCGGTTCGATTTACCGGTTCCAGATTGATTTAAACACCTCTATATTCACACCTTTTTTTCCTTGGCCTTTATATTTAAATTTTATTCAGACTAATTCTAAAATAAAAATTTAAAATAATTGAATGTGCTAATATTGCTTAAAAAAATTTAACATATAAAAAAAAGGTATAATTCAATTATATACCTGAAAATTATTAAAAAAAATGTATAGTATCAATTAAAAAATTGTAAACTTGAATTTTGACCAAAAAAAATCGAGTATTTTCAAATTATTTTTTATTACTTTATCATCTTTTTGGCGCTTCTCCTCACCAAATCTATATAACTCACTTAGCCACTTTTTTCTTATATCTATGTTTTTTTTTCCTACACTAACATAAACATATTAATAGACCAATAAAAAACAAAAATAAACAAAAATACAAAACAAATAATAAACCAAATAAAAACTAAAAGAAAATACAAAACTAATAGTTAACAAAAATACAAAACCAATTAAATAAAATCAAGAACTTTAACTGATGTAATACTAATAACCAACCAAATAAAAATATCAAGAAACAAACCAAAAATTAATTAAAAAATAACTACTAACCAACTAAAATAAAATGAATAAAAAATTAACCAAAAATCAACCAAAAAACATATGTAGCACTATCCTAGGCACGCATACGTGTTTGGGCACGTTCACGGCTTGATCAAACATCGATCTACACACGTTGATGCATATTCAACACACGTAGATGCCATTTAGGTCACAACCCATGCGCATAGACAGTCCTCAACACACGCAGATGACCTCCTACGCATTTTGCACACACACACAACACCCCTTTACACCACGAAATTCAAATGGGATTCAACCTAAGACCTAACCGGAACGGACGAGATATTACAATATGTCACCTCTTGAACTACCTACGATTCCACTGGCCTTAAGCAAAAGTCTTCACTTGATTTTTGTCCACGTCATGAGATGCCAATTTGCAAATGGAATCACTAATTTTTAAGTGTTTTGCACCAGCTGGGACGACAGTGAAATGCCAACAAAAGTCATAGCGACTAGCAATTGATATATAGCCACGGGATGTTAATTAGGAAATTGGGAATCCTTTTTAGTGTAACTATTAGTATATTATATATAGTCACTATCACTTAAAAACTAACGGTCATGTCATTACACCGTGAATGTTACATTATCAATTGTCGTTTTTTTAATAAAAATATTAATTCGTGTTACGAATGAAAAAAATCACATAAGTGGTGCTATTGGATATCATTTTTGAAATATCGAATTACAAGTGTAAAAACGAACAAGAATCGTACGCTTTAATGTTATTAAGCCGAATATGAAACAATTGAACAAAATGAGTACACATGCTTTTTAAAACCTTTGCTAAAATAACTCGAATGCATAATACAAGTGGAGACACAAATTTTGCTGAACAACTTGATATTTTTTCCTTGGAACGGGATGGGAATTGCATTTAGCAAATGAAATCACTAATTTTTAATTGTTGCACCAGGTGGGACGACAGCGAAATGCCAACAAAAGTCATAGCGACAAGCAAGTCACGGGATATTAAGGAAATTGGGATGATTATTAGTGTAACTATTATAGTGCACTTAAGATAAAGGACCACCATCGCATAATATAAAATCAACGGTCATGATTCAATCTAGGATGAAAACTTAATTTATATTTTTGTTATTGAACGTTGACGCAGCATGTTATTTACTCACAGTTGCCAAATCAACTTAATTATAATGATCAGATCAATTACTTGACAACTTGAACTACTGAACCAACCTCCCAAACCGGTGAAGTAACACGAACCAATGAACCGAACTAGATTGGCCGTTGGTGAACCAACAGAGCCAAATCCATCTTGGGTTTGCGTATCTTGGTTCATATTGTCGGTTCGTGTTCACAAGGGAAGCGTATCTTATGGTAAAGTAGAATTAGTATACGTTTTAAGAACGAAACG
>CAODLS010598543.1:0-10249 GCA_948243855.1 Flueggea neowawraea
TCAAGAAGGGATGGAGAGGAGCAACCATCTTAGAGAATGTGTACATGGAATATCAGCAAACTAATACTTTTGATGCAACCATTGTTGCTAATTTCCTCTTTCTGACAAAGCGCAATCGAAACTGTATACATGGTGACATGGTCGATTTAGAGTTTTGTGCTCTTTCTGAAAATAACTAGATGCAGTTAATTCAGGAGAAACTATATACAGGGAACAGCTTGACAATCAGAAGCTTCTACCATTTTTTGCTGGAGCCTTTGCTGAAAGGATAGCTTAAATTTAGGGCTGTAAAGAAGGTAATCTTAAATTACTACAAATTGCAAGAAGTTAGTTTGAAATTTAGATAGATTTTATGTTGGTTTTACTATAAGATCATGTATTTGCAGTTTGTTTTCTAAATTTAGTTAATGGTATAGCAAAAAAAATGAGGTGAGGTGAGGTTAGAATTGGTAGCTTCATTTAGTAGAATGTGGGACTGGTTAGAGCTATTGGCCGCAGATTTGGCTATTCTGCTCTTGTAAAAATAAAAGGCTCTTGTTAATTCTGGTCGTCTATATGACTGCCAAGTCACAAAGGTGCTGAACTCCTACAAACAATACATGTCGAGAAGGTTGCACTACAAAGGGATACATTTTTTTTGACTGGAAAAAGGAGAGTCGGAGGCGACCAATAGTAGCATATTTCTATTAGGTGTTATTATGCAAGTATTATATCCCCGCTACATAATGTTTCAAAGGCATAGTTACATTGGCAGTGAACTTGAGTCCGTGCACTAGTGCGGTCACCGTAACACTTCAGTGAGACATGCTTTCAGGGGGCATTTTGCTCTATTGCGCAATACGAGTCCTCGACTGCTAGAACCGCGCCGCGCAATACCTGGTTTAATTCCGCTCCCACTTGAACCGCGCCGCGCGAACAATGTCGCTTCCCCTTACGCCAGGTTACCCTCACGGGATAAGGGATACATTTTTTTTGGATATATTTTAGAATTGGTATAAATTTATAAATTAGACTACAATGTATTTTTTCTTTTTTCATTTAAGTAGTCCTTTTTTTAGCTCTGCATGATGTTCTTCAACTGATAATCTCGATATAAACATGGCAGAAAATGTCTTATATAAACGAAGCAAAAAATGTCTTAGTTGTCATCAATTACATCTTGTTTTTCGAAACAAAAAGAAAAGAGAAAATTTTTAAATCTTTGAGATATATTCTAATTAATAGGTAAGTCTTTGAATTTTTTGGATGTAGCATACACGTCTCTGAAACTTATTTTTAATTGACGGAGTAAATGATAAACAAAAAAAATGACTTAGTTACTCTTACTTAAAAATAAAAACTCATCTTTGTCCTCTCTCTCTCTCTCTCTCTCTCTCTCTCCCATTTCTTTCTTCCACCTCTCTCTCTCGCTCTCCCAATCAAAACAACAAACCCTAATGTCATCCACAATTGCTCTCTCGGTCCCTCTCTCTCTCGGTCCCTCTCTCTTTCTCTCTTTCTCTCTCGTTCCTTCACCATCATCGCACTTCAAATTTCAATTTTTGGTGAGTTTTGTTTCGATACTCAAAGATATCCAGATCACGACCTGAAACAAACTGCCAACTAGCTAAAACGAGAATTGTTTAGATCACGATGGAGATATGGACCTAGGGTTTTATTTTGCGCATAGAGTTCAAGAGCATTGATGGATGCTTCATTGGTTGTGGTGATGATGGGGTGTTTGGATCGTGCTTGACTCGAAAGCTGGAGGTTGGAGAAGGAGTGAGGATGGTGGCAGTTGGGATGGGAGGCTTGGATGATCATTACTTCTCCGATGTCGACGGAGACGCCGGTGTAAGCAGGGAGGAGGTGGAAATGGTGTCGTGGCTATGGGTTTTGGGATTTGTGGTGGTGGAAGTGGCGGTGGATGGGATGGTGAAGACGATGATAGTAGCTCAGGGTTTTAGGTACAATTGATAGATCTTGGGTTTGACCACAAAATTCTCTCCAGTTTCAATTCTCTCTCTCCTTGGATGGATGGTGCCGTGGTTGCGGACGTAGTGGAGTGGGACAACAGTGATGAACCCCTGGTGCATAAGGATGCTCAAAAGAGCTTCCGAACAAAGAAGAAGAACCCACCTTGTTGATTTGAGTTTTTTATTTTGGTTTCTTGACATTGTTGTTGTTGAGATGGTTGTTCTTGTATATACAGCCTTTGAAGAAATTGTTGTTGTTGCTAAAATAATTGTATTGTGTTGCATCAGATAGGCAATCTTAGATATATTTATCGTTTAGTCCAGTAATGATTGTTGACAATAATGGCTGCAATTTTTTTCTTAAGCTTGAAGATGAACTTATTTAATTTGTTTGTGATGTCTATTACTAAGCTCTCTGGTTCAATAAGAAAAGTGGATTAATTCTGCATTTTTCTGAAACCAGGTGACTAAATTGAAGCAACAAAAGAAAGCAAAATGGCGTAGATTGCTAGTGTATACACCAAAATACGAAATTAGGTTTTACGGGTATTTTTATTTTTAAAATTTTATTTAAACAAAAAAAAGTATACGTCAATAATTTATTAACATATCACTAACAAAAAGATTTAAGTGTAATGTATACCTCATGAACTTGAAAATTATTTTCTCCAAAGAAAATGATGTTTGAAACAAATTGAATTTGAATGGTGGAAGCGGCATAGCATCGAAAAGGCAGGCAAATATATTGGGCCTCCCGTGTCGACCCACTGGTCCAATTTCTTGATTTGGCATCATCATTCGAACGTAAAGCTTCGGTGATTCGTGGTTTGTAGTTGTTAGATTTGGGAAAATCACACTTTTAGAATCATGTAGGAAACTGATTTGCAAAAACATAATGTCAAATTAATTTGTAGAAATACCAGAATAGAGAAATTGACTTGTAAAAATAGTAGTTTAGAGAAACTAATTTGCAAAAATATCATCTTAAAAACTAATTTGTAAAATGTCATGTTAGATAAACTGATTTTCAAAAATATCATATTGGAGGTCTCTGGGTCTCCAGTTTCAGTGATCTCCATTAAAGGTCTCTAATGGTCTCTAGGGTCTCCATTAGAGGTTTCCAGAGGGTCTTCACTCCGAATCTCACATTTTGTTTTACAAAATTTAATTATATTTTGTTTAATAATAATTAATTAGGTCTTTAAGGGTCTCCACTGAAAGTTTTCAAGGGTCTCCAGGGTCTCCACTAGAGGTTTTCAATAGTCTCCAGATGTCTCCACCAGAGGTCTCCATGTGTCTCTACCAAAAGTCTCCAAGGGTCTATACTGTAGATTTCTAGGATCTCCACTAAAGGTCTTCACCGAAGGTCTCAAGGATCTCCAGGGGTCTCCATTGGAGGTCTTTGGGTCTCCACCTATCTCCGAAGGTCTCTAATAATCTCATTTATTTTTTTACAAAATATAATTATATTTTATTTAATAATTATTAATTAGGTCTCAAATAATTAGCTCTTTGAATCTCACTTACTTATTTTTTACAAATATTTTGTTTAATATGTAATATTAAAAATCACCGAAACAATATAAAAAATAAATAATGTGAGACTAATGACATTTGTGTAATTTTATCAAAATTGCAGCTAGGCAAGGGTCCAACCCTAGTGCTGTCACATCCTAAAAATAACTATCACTCCCGTAGCTGTCTCACACCACTCGCGTTGCTCATATCACACAACCACTCCGGCCAATCGGCGTGTTTTGTCCAACGTGCAAACCAACCAAGAAAGACAAAAGAGCAATAAGAAACATAAACGAACCATTCGCTAACCGAGCAAGGACTAGAGAAAAGAGATGATGGGAGAGAGGAGAGGATGGGAGAAGATGACGGAGAGGAGCGAGAGAGAGGAAAAGAGAAGCAGCATCGGAGAAGGTGATGGATGGCGGCAGAAGGAGATGGAGGAGAAGGGAGAGGAATTCCGGCTAGTGTTTGGATGGAGAGGAAGAAAGAAATAGAGAAGAACGTAGAGAGGGAAACTGAAAAGAGAGAAAAAATTTGTGAAAATTAGATTTTATTTGATGTTGAATATGATATTTTAAAAGATAAAGAGTTTAAAAATGACATTCTTAAAAATCAAAATTAAGGGTGGTATTATTACAAATTAGAATTTTAGAAGTGACACCTAAAATATAACTCGTTAGATTTTTTCACTTTATAATATTAACTTTATAATATTAAAATATTGTCTTTGTCTTCCGATTAATCGTTAGTGCATGTGTCTCAACTTAACTCAGCCACAATGAAAATAAACTTATGGGCGAAAAAAGATAAATATACAATGAAAAATAACTCATACACATCGATAGAAGTAGATGTGCAAAAATCGAACCGGAATCGGACCTGTGAAACCCTGTCAAAACCAGAACCTACCGAACAAAACTAGAGGGTTGCGGTTTAGGTTTTGGTTCAACCCCTCTAGAAACCTTTGAACCGCAGGTTCGGAATTGGCGGTTCGAACCGCCATTAGACCGTTGGAACCAACGGTTTTAACGTTCAGACTAACCGATAGTTAATTTGTTTGGAAATTATTAAAAAAAATATTTAGAATACAATGTATTATTAGTACTATAGTTAATTATTGAATATAACAAAATTTACAAACGGAAGAAAAATTTACGGGATAAAATATTTGGTTAAAAACAAAATTTTCAAAAAAAACAGAACCGGCTATTGAACCGGTCAAAACTGGTCTGATCCAGAACCGTCCAGTTCCTCCTTTCAGAAACTCTAAACTACCAGTTCCTGAACCGGAACCGATGGTTCATGAACCGAATACAACTCTAGATAGAAGTAACTGCTAAAATCTTAATTAAAGAAGAAATTTACCTCGTTTTTTCTTTATTGTTGATCATGTAACTCGATGATTATTAGACCTTCTACTGAAATATTGTCTACTTTAAGTTTGTTAGTATGAATCTTAACTCTTATGGTTTTGTTTCTAAAAAGACATCTTACTTATTTGAAGAGTAAAGTGCTTATAAGTGAAATTATAGCACCACAATCTCCTTTTCATTATTGCAATACATTTATTAGAAAAAACTTTACCTATTTTATAAAAAATATTTTATCTTTTTGGAATGCTATTTTAAATTGTTAAACTTTATATTAATTTTTTATTACGAACTTTGTATTAAATTTATGGGCCATTAATAATACATTAGATTTCAAGTTAACTACTAATAAAAATATACATCAATGAACTTGTTTTCATGAAAACACGATATCAATTTAACTTTTTTTTAATTTAAGAACTTTTTAACAAAATATAATCTTTTTTGCATCAGTGGTTTGAAAATATAATTTAAAGCACCTTGTTGTTACCAATGTTCATTAGTTCAAGTAGATGAGAGGTTGAATCTCTTAAGTACATTCAAATTCTCATGGAACATGTGTTATGTATATATAGTGTATGACATTGGGATAATTGCCTCCATTTATAGAACTCTCCAGTTATATCGTTCAATTTAACCACTTTTTTTAAATTACTTTTGTATTAAAAATGATTACTTTGATGTTGTTGTTACTATTGTGTTTATACTAGTGACAAAATAGGGAGGGACTTCAGTTGTTCAACCCCTCTCGGTTGCCGGTTCCATCTATTCCATGACCCTCAGCTACCAAAGCATACAATTGTACTATCCTATCCTCCAATTCACACTCCCTCCTCCTCGTAAGGCATCCGCTTTGCCAGTTGACTTCCTATCCGCTAGATAATACCCATAGGTTGATTCAGTTGAACTCTTGTTGTTGTTAGTCTTCTAATGACCTTCTCTCACTTCCCTTTTCTAAGTGACCATTATCATTTAGCTTTACAAGGAGGATAGGTTTTAAAGCTAAATGATAGTAAGAACATTGACACTTCCTGCCAACCACATTATTGATCAAACTATACACTTTCTACCATTTTGCTTCACTGAAATCATCAAGCACTACTGCGTTTGAGCCTATTAACCGAATCTAGACTCACAGTCACAACATTTTGCATTTATAATCCATTCTTGATTTTAATCACACCCTTCTACTTAATAAATTTTCCATACCACTCCAAACTTTCCTCATCGTCATAGCTTAAATCCTCCAGGTAGCCTTTGTTCGCATCGCTCACACCCAGTCTCCAACTGAAATGATCATCGTAGCGATCACCCAATTCACCTGCACTTTATCACATACTGGTAATAAACACCTCTACGCTTCCTCTATCCTTCGCCAGCATTTTCTTCTTCTTTTTTTTTTTCCCTCACCCAAACACCATGCACTTTCACCAAAAAAGCCATATAACTTGAACCAAGTCGTACGTTTGCAGACCTAATACATAGGTCATTTTCACCCCACATTCGGCACTTTTACACATCATTCCCGTTTTGTCCTTACAATATCTAAGTAGTTTTTTTTAAATTCGTAACAAGAGTCTTCTTAATTATTTAACAAATATTATTTTAATATTTATATATATATATTAAAGTAAAGAGTTATTCTTAAGCTTTAATAAATAATATTTTAATTAATTGATATGTGGCGACTCTTTTAAATCGTTTTTTTTAATAATATAATATATAATTTTTTTTGAAATCAATAATACATTAAAAAAATTAATATATTTATCAATGTATATCAAAAATCAATATATATTTAAATCAGTATATATTACATAATAAAAAATTCTCTATATTTGTTTTATATATTAATTTTTGTTATGCAATTACATATATCGATTTTGTTAATATATTAGTCTTTTTGAAAAGAGAGAATCAGATATAAAAATTAGTGGTAATTTGATACTTTTAATCAAATTAAAATAATATTAGTTATATTTGTTTAATCCAATGCATGCATATATATTCGCTTGATTAATATTATAATATATGAATTAGAATCTTTTATTTTGATGAATCTATATACTTTTGTGAGAAAAAAAATATTTAATTCATGAAAGATTTATGAATAAAATTATGAAATTTTTATAATAATTTTAAATATTTAATAGTAATAGTTTCTCTCCTTATTTGCCAATATTTTGATTTTTATTATTGAAGTAGTCATTTTAAAAATATTTTTAAACAAGAAAATATATTATTTTATTAATTTAAATAAAAATATTGCGATTACTGTGTGTAAAACATGTATTGCGTTAGTTGATAGTGATGACAATGGAGAGAGAGAGAGAGTAAAAAGGCGATTTGTGAATGGGAGGAGAGCACATGATTGTTCTATTAGTTTGTAACACCTTTGTTTTATTTATATCTGAAATTAAAAATCTCAAAAAAGAACATTGCATAATTTTCTATAAAAAAAAAAAGCCATACCAAATAGAAAATCCTGTTAATATTGTCCATATATCGGTATTTCCTTAATTGTTTGTTAAAAGTGTATATTTTGCTGGTAAAGTATAGGTTATATAAGTTTTATCATACTTATTTAGTTTGAAGAATTTTCTATTATTTTTTAAAAAATAAAAACATAGATATAGAAAAATAAAAAAAATTTAAAAAATTTTTATACAATTTTTTTTTACATTTAATATCTATCTAAAACATACTTTAGAGAAATGGATATCTTCTTCTCTTTTATTTTCTATAGAAAATTTTGTTTTTAATTTTTTTTAAAAGTGAACATATTTTTTAAATATTTTTAATTTTCAAAAAATAAAAATAAAAATAAAAATAAAAAAATATTTTGTAAACTAAACATAGCCTAAATTTTTAACGAAAACCACTGCTCTCTTATTACTTTATGACATACACTCTTAACAAAAAAAAAATACTTCTTTGGCTGAACCCATAAATTGCCCCTTGAACTTTCATTTCGGATTCTTCAAGCCCCATGGACTTTTGTTTCAACTCTCAACCCAGTCAACTTCTTAAAACCTACTTACTAACCCAAAACTTTAATAATGTCACGTGTGTGTTATAATTAACTGTTGAAAAAAAGTAGTTCACATTTGATTCCTTTTATGTTTTAATTAATGTATAAAACATGTAAGATTATCTTTAAGGAAGAAAATGATTTCAAGATGAATGAAGAATCATGTTTTCAAGTCTAGGAGTCAATCCATGATGTTTAATAGTCAATTAATGCATGAAAAAAATATTTCAAGAAATTTTAGAGCTTGAGTAGTCTACTGGTGGAAATGGTGAATCGACTGGCGGACAAAATATAAACTACAAAAGAGCTTGGTAGTCGATTGATGAGATTATGAATTGACTAATGAAGTGAGTAGTTAACTAATGAATATCATAATTGCTCCAATTGACTAGCAATGACATTTATGTGATATACAACGGTCATTTAACAGATATGTGAGTTGAGTAGTCGACTAACCAAGAACAAAGAAGTGAATCTAAATCTGGTATTCAACTAATGACTTGGGAAGTTGACTAGTGGAAGTTGTCAACATAAAAAATGCTTCATGATTGATTTCCAACGGGTCTTTACATTATTCCATCGGTGCAATGAATTTGAAGAGTGTCTCAAACACTATAAATAGAAGCTTGCAGGACAGAAATAAATACCTAACTCCTTGCTATAACAATTCTACATTTGATGCTCAAAATTAGCCTTGTTTGTGGGTATTCTTACTTCATTCACTTACACCAAAATCCCACCACTCTGATACTCATTTTGTAATCTTTGTAAGAGTTCTATAAACACTTTGAGTTAATATCAGATTTGTTGTTACCTTTTGAAAACAACATTGTAAGGGTTTTAGGAGTGTGAGTCTAAAGAGAAATCAATCTTGAGTTGGTCTTAGAGGTGTGAGCCGACAATCAATCTTGTGTTAGTTTTAAAGGCGTGAGCTGCAATCAACCTTGTGAAATTGAGCCAAAATCAATCATCGTATAATGAATTGGGAAAAATCCTAAGTGAGAAATTTAAGTAGTGGACGTAGGCATCGATAATTGGCTTCATTTTTCTTCTCTCTACTCTCAACAATTCAACCAAGATGGTCGAAAACATAATCCAACATTAACGTTAAATGAGAGTGATGGAAATTTCAAGGGTGACAACTAAGTGAACTTGCTGGGAATATAATACAGACAGTCATTCAATATCATGGTATTTTGCAGCAAGGTCACTTTTGTTGGGTTTGTAATTATACAGTCAATGTCATTTGGCTTTATGTTCCAGTTTCAATGTCTAAAATTGCAGCATGCTAGAATGCTATTTCGACAATGCCAGAATTCTGAAAATTATTGCCAAAATTATCAGGATTAATTTAATATAAGTTTAAACTATCGGGTCAAAAATATCCTTTGCCGCTCTCTCTTCCCTCGTCCGATCAGTGGTGATTGTGATGAAATCGTTGTCGACTAGTGGTGTTTATTAACCTGAACTCACGATTTCATCACACTAGTTGCGATTTCATTACTCAATCTAAAATTGCGATTGAGGTCAATGGTGGTGCATGTCAGATCAGTGGCGACGCGACTTCGACGGCTTCGATCGAGATCCGCTACAGCTTCGATAATGTTGATGTCCGCGACGACAACTGATTCAGCACCGTGGGGTTTTGGAGCCATGTGTAGTGGCGATAGAGCGGTAAGTGTGTGAACCTAGGATTTCTATTTGGATCGGGTCAGGTTGGGTTATTAAAACCAATATAAGCTCTCTTACATGTGCCAGCCACTTGCCACCTTCTAAAAATGTGCATCATCTCTTTAGCCCCAACTCTGAAAAACATGGCCATAGTAACCATCTCGAACAAAAAGGCAAATCACAGTGATCTTATAGTGACAAACCCGACAAAAGTGACATTGTTGTATTTAATGTAAAGTTAAGTGACCGTCTGTGAAATTTTTCCAAACTTTTTTGACTAAGCGGCAACGTGGATAAAAATTTCCTCCAAATTGGACCCCAACATACACCCATTTAAACACAATTTTCCACATTGACATAAACCCTAAATTAACTCCCAAAGTCTCTCTCTCTCTAGGATAACGAGAAAACAAGCTCAATGCCTCTTTCTCTCTCTCTCTCTTCTCTTAGTCTCTTTATGGTTGTATTTTGCTTCTCCTTCACTCATGTTTTCTTCAAACAACAAAAACCCCTCTCTCTTTTGATGAACCAACCAAACTCAATAAAATTAACCGGCACCAAACAAAAAGAAAATGCATCATAAACCAAAAATTCAACCTAAAACCTCCACAATCAGAACTAATTACCACAAATTTACAATTGTGACAGAGAATAAATGAAATCAAACCTAAATCTCTTCTTAACAAACAATTCACATGCACTTA
>CAODLS010598567.1:0-10773 GCA_948243855.1 Flueggea neowawraea
GAGTTGAGAGAGTTTGGGGAGAGAAATAAGTGTTTGAAGTGCATAAATGAGAGAAAAAAATGTGTTTAAGCGGTATTACCGTTTTAATAAATCTGATTGTTTGATCAAAACGATCCAAATATCAAATTTTGACTTAAAAAATAATAATGCGTCAGGCGAGGGGCCAGTGGGTCCCACGCCTGCGAGAGGACGGGCTACTGCGTCCCCACGCCCGATTACAAGCCGCCTTAGGTCTTTCTGTCTCAAATCCATCACTTCACACTAATGTGCCATCTCAGATTTGATGACATGACATGCAGATCTCACAAAAATTTATTTTGAATGACAATTATACATTTCTTCTTCTTCATCCAACCTGACTTTTTTCTTGTGCATCTTCTTCATCTCTCTCTCTCTCTTTATAACAAAATCACATTCCACAATCCCACAAACAAAATATTTGAGCATAATAAAAGAAGAACCCTATCCCTAAGCAAAACCCATAAAAAACTCATATCCCCAAACAAAACCCCAAAACTCCCATCTGGAAAACAAGACCCAGAGATTACCACCTATAAATAAAAATGCAATTAAGATGTTCTCAACTGAAATGTTGCATTAGAAAAAAAAAGAATCAGTTTTGAAAATTTAGGTTTTCTCCACTAAACTCATGTCTCACAAGTCCTGAATCCCCCTCCCCCCCCCCAAATCAATTTCGCTAATCTTCTTCGATTGCTTTTAACCAAAATCGAATTTTCATTGAAACAATATTTGATTGTATGGAATCAAGAAACCCCACAAAATGCTCTCTCAAAATAGAACCCTAACACAATTTTAATTAAGCCTCGCATATCAAAGAGTAAAAGAATGAGTCTGAAAGAGTGAGAATGGCTGGAGACATGCATGGTAGGTTGAAAGAAATACAAAAATAATTGTTTCCTTACGATGTGGTTGTGAAAGGCAGTGATGGTGGCTTATGTTTCCTTTCCGGGATTGAGATAGAGAAACGAGATGAAGATAAGATTTTCTTGGCCGAATTATAGCTAACATGGAGGTGGGGTTGGATTCGAAGATGGAGGAAGATAGTTTGAAAAATGTGTTGGGAGGATTCCGTCGCCGAGGATGCTTCACTCAAGTGTGCTAACCCGCATTCAAGAAAATAGGGTGACCACGTAAAACAAATGAGGGGTTCTATCATGCCTAACAGCTTAGGACTTTAAATGTAAGAAAAAAAATAAAGTAAAGTAATTGAGAAATAAATAATGATTGAATAGTTAAGATTGATTTCTCTCTAAGCTCATAGCTCTAAAGTCCTTATAATATTATTTTTAAGGTTAATAACAAACCTTACCTTAACTCAAAGTGTTTACAAATAAAAGGTAATGTGATGGGATTTTGGTATATGAGAATGAAGAAAAATACCCACAAACAAGGTTAATTTTGAGTACTAAATGTAGAATTGATATAACAATGAGTTAGGTGCTTTTTTTTGTCCTTCAAACCTCTATTTATAGTGTTTGAAACATGGTTAAAGTTGATTTAGTTCTTAAAATAGTATAAAGACCTGTTGAAAATCAATCAAGAAGCATTTTTGACATTGACAACTACCACTAGTCGACTACCCAAGTCATTAGTCAATTACCAGCTTCAGATTCACTTCTTTGTTCTTGGTTAGTCGGATATCCAACTTCATCGGTCGACTACCCAAATCACATATCCGTTAAATGATTATTTTACATCACGTAAATGCCATTTCGAGTCAATTTGAGCAATCTTGATCTTCACTAGGCGACTACTCACTTCTGTCAGTCGACTACCCAACATTTTTGCTCTATTAGTTGACTCATGGCCTCACCAGTCGACTACCAGGCACTTATGTTTGTTTTGGTTATCTGCCAGTCGACTCACCAACTTTATTAGTTGACTATCCAAGGTCTAGAACATCTTCAAATAGTTTCTTGATGCATCAGTCGACTCCCAAACATCATGGGTCGACTCCTAGACTTTAAAACATGATTTTCTTCACCTTTTTTGGTCTCAGTTAATCATGAATTTGCCTTCTTTCTTAAATCCAATCTCACTAAGTTTGGTACATTAATCAAAACATAGAAGGAACCAAATGTGAACCACCCTTGGTTCAACAGACTGGTCTTTGATGTGTGTCTATTGCACAATGTTTCCTTTGTATATTTATACTGAGGGATCTCAACAATTATTTCCTAAGTTCTCGCCCTATATTCTATGTGTAAAAACTTTTGCCGCCATGTTCTTGTAACTTCTCACGTTCTTGTAACCTCCACGTTCATGTAAAATCGTGGATGTATCAATTTTCCCATGACGACCGCTTTTTTTGGACAAGACATGTTTAGTACTGATGCTTATCCCTGTACTCATTTTCCTTCCAGACTTTGGTCAAGTCACCAGCTACATGCTCCAATTGTAGTCTTGGACTCGGGTTGGTTTGCCTGAGCAATGATGTTTAGCTAGTCCGAGTTTCGTTTGGTCAAGGTTGGATGAATTTTGTTTCTACTTCTTCAACCATGCATACTTCTAATTCCAATAGATGTGCGAAGAGTCGCATTGGTCCTTTTACCATCCACTTGTATGAATCTTTGCAATTTAATTTCTACAGTGACAGTGTTACCCGATCTTGATACATATTTGAGCTCATTAAATTCGCCTAACAAATAGGTGGGGTTAAGATTGGAGGAGAAGAGGATTTGGGTTTCTTGGCTTTGATTTTGGGAAGTCTTGTTGATTTGGAGAATAAGGCGTTTTGGTGATGTTAAGGGAGCATGGTCAGGATTAGAGAGAGAGAGAGAGAGAGAAAAAGAGAGAGAGAATGGGATTGAGACGAACTGATGAAGGGAATGAGAGAAGGATTCTCTTATTCATTGCTTTATATAAGGGCATAGTGGTACTTTCACAAATGTTGTTAGGTAAGATAAATGATATTAAATTATAAGGACCTAATAGAAGCCTCTTGAAAACTCAGGGACAGATTAAAAAAAATATCAAAGCTCGGGATCTCTACCTCTTTTTGCCTAGAATACTTGAATGTTCAATACTACTACATCCCTCCGTCCTAAAATTATAGTCCATTTTGTGAATACACATAATTTAAGAAAAATGGTTAAAATTGTACAAATTTTCTAAATTACTCTCCATTCATTTTTCATGTACATTAATGTATTTTGAATATCGCAAAATTTGAAGCATTTATTGAAAGCTATCATACACGTTTAAAAATAAAAAATAAACTATATTATGGAAAATCCATAAGGAAAGCTAGATTAAAATTTTGGAACAAAGGAAGTATATGTCATGTCAATTATTAATGTTAAATTCCAATTAGAGGTTCAGAAAACATAATTATCG
Organism: Flueggea neowawraea; assembly: GCA_948243855.1. Taxonomy (NCBI): domain Eukaryota; kingdom Viridiplantae; phylum Streptophyta; class Magnoliopsida; order Malpighiales; family Phyllanthaceae; genus Flueggea; species Flueggea neowawraea. The sequence continues at coordinate 3,358 of CAODLS010598567.1, forward strand.
TAATAATAAATGGAGTATCTTTCTGGCGTTATACGTATACAAATTGGTAGTTACACTAATTTATTATTACCTTATTCTTTTGACACTTGATAGTTCAACTTCAACCGGGTGGTCTGGTGTGGTGTGGAAGCCAAATGTCGCTTGCCGTTTGACAGACAAGCTCTCATTTAAACTTCCACTTCTGCGCTCAACACTTCAACTTGGCACTTGTATTCTCATTGTGGGTTGCTTGGATTTTCCAAGAAATGAGCTTCCAGGATCTCCGTGATGGCAAGAGGGCTTCCTCCTCCTCTGCCTCCACAAACCCCTCTCAAGCCGTTTCTTCTGGAATTTTCCAGATCAACACCGCCGTTGCCTCCTTCCGCCGTCTCGTTGATGCCATCGGCACCTCCATGGACACTCCGCAACACCGTCAGAAGATGTGGGCCTCTTTCTTTTTTAATTAAATTATTGCCATAATTAATTCTGATCATCACAAAGATTTGTTCTTTCTTTCTTTTGATGACAGCCACGACACCAGGCAACGAATTCTTCAGTTGGTTAAGGATACTTCTGCAAAGCTCAAATCTTTGAGTGAATCGGATCGCGCCGCAAACGTTAATGTTTGTACTTCTCACTCAGACAAAGATTTGATCTGTTTCATTTTCGTACACGTTTATGATGTTGGTGTTTGATTGATTGTTTAGCCAAGCAAGAAAATAGAAGATGCAAAGCTAGCAAGAGATTTCCAGACCACACTGCAAGAGTTCCAGAGAGTTCAACAGCTTGCTTCTGAGCGCGAATCCACTTACTCCCCTTCTCTTCCTTCTTCCTTGCCTCCCCATACGTAAGTTACCGAAAATCAACATTTCTCTATTTTTCTATGAGGATATCCTGATCATTTCATTGGTAAATTTGCTAATGTAGCCTTTACAATCGATAACTTTGTGGCTTTGGTTACAGCTCTGGTTCTGATGAATCTGTTGAACAGGAGAACCAGCCTTTTATTATGGAACAAAAGAGGTAAAAAAATGTTACAAATGCACTATAGTTTATTCATTTACTGCTGATTGACCTACAAATATGTGTTTCGAGAGGATCTTTTAATGCTTTGTTGGCTGTTTTATTAGAACTTTAGAACTTGAGAGGACATAATTTCCCCTTTATAATTGACTTCCGAGAACAAAAATGTGCAGGCAGGAGGTGGTGCTCCTGGATAATGAGATTGCATTCAACGAGGCCATGATTGAGGAAAGGGAACAGGGTATTAGAGATATAGAGGGACAAATTGGAGAAGCAAATGAAATATTTAAGGATCTTGCTGTCCTTGTTCTTGACCAAGGTGTTATAATTGGTAAGTTGCCTTACATTTGTCTCGAAGATTCTATTGTTGTTCTAGCTAAACCTCGCCTGACACAGTGGGAGCCTTTTTCATTTGCTTGTGCAAATATATGATCTTATCATTACTGTAACAGATGACATTCATTCGAATATTGATAATTCTGCTGCTGTCACCACACAAGCGAGGGTTCAGTTAGGTAGGGCTTCCAAAAGTGTGAAATCCAGATGCTCATGGGTGAGTCACTTTATGTTAAAGCTTTGTGTGAAACATGTTAGAAGTTATGATTTGTGTACCAATGGGTAAGGCTGGCATTCCAGATGTAAAGTGTATAGCTCCTGTCGTTATTATTTAAATTTAGAAAAGAAACTATCATGAAGGTAAACTATCTAAAAGCTCAAATGTAGGGTTCCATTTGCACAAATTTTGTCATGCATTTGCTCTAAAGCATGAAGTTATATCTAACTCATAACTAATACAGCTGCCTCTACCACCATTCTCCACTGTTCGAATGTAGATTTTTCTGGTTTTTTTCTTTTATTTGGAGAAAGATCTTTTGGAATTTGTAAATGAATAGAAGTTAAATTGCAGGAATGCAGTAGACCGATCTCTATGAATCATGTGTTGGGATGCTTTTGCTTTTTTAATGGGGTGGCAATCTATAAAGCCTCCAATCAATTCACCGCATAGAATTTGAGTTGCATAAAGTGATGATGAAAAACTATGATGGCATAACTTTTGAGTGTGACCGTGCAAACTGAAATATCTGTAGTAGTTGTTTTCCCGGTCATAGTGCCATGTTTCTTGTAACACTTTAGTGACTGGTATTTGCTCAAATCTGGCTAAAGTACACGATCATCTGCATATAAAATTGTCAATGCAGAAGGCATTAGAAAGTGTAACAACAGTGATTGCATTCTGATGTCTAATTTTGTTTCTCATTGCTTCAATGTATCTTATGTTCAAGTAATTTTGCTTGGGCAGTGTTGGTGGCTTCTGGGGATTTTGGTGGTGGCCGTTGTGATCTTACTCATCATCCTCATCTTATAGACGACCACGGTGTGCCTTCGTAGTGTACAATATTGCGTTTAAGATTGCTGTTCATCACAGTAGTGTTTATAAATAGGGACATATTTTCTTTTTATTCTTATTTTGTTTCTAGTTGATAAGGTGTTGGAGTTTTTGTGTTTGAAGAGTGAGGTTTGGGGGTTGGTTACGTTTCTTGGTTTTTGTATGGTTTGTTTCCTCATTTTTGGCCCTTAAGCTTGGTTTGTGGGCAACATGATTGCGCTGTATGATGCTGTTTGCACCGAGTATAATAGAGAGAGAGGTATAGACAGACGGAGAGGCAGGCTTCTAGTGTTTGGTTGTGCAAGGGTTGGGTAAGCTGTATTTGTATATTAAACAGAACACTTACTGTTGTTTGACATATATAAGAGAAGGAAAAGAATCATCTCTGGGAACAGTTTTTAGCAATGGGGTTTACGTATATTGCAGAATTTCATCCAACAGGATCGTGTTTGGTCTGCAACTGGCGGAGCCTGGGTACGTACGTCTTTGGCACAACACAAGCATTTCTTCTGTGATGCTTTGGGAAACCAAAAATCCCCCGCCCCCACCTACCCAACCCAACCCAACCCAACCCAACCCAAAGATGTAGTTTATCAATTCTTAAATATATTTATTTATCAAGAAAAAAGAAATCAGTAGTGGGATGGGAGGGGACCAAATTCCCAAGTTGACTTGAGGAAAGCCCAGCGCCAAGCACACACAATGAAATGACACAACAAATGGCAGCAGCAAATCACAAGCCCCTGTAATTCCTTTCCAACTCAAACGGACCAACAAGAACAAGACGACGTCGTCCACAAATCAAACCCAATCCGCCGCCGGAGACACCTCCATGAACATACATGTGTGATTCCAATACCAAGAAGAAGAAGAAGAAGAATAGAAAATATCAGATATGCCTGTTCCAAATATGGGCGTCAACAGGTCTGCTTGCAATGGGACTCTACAACCTCTTCTCCGCTACTCGAAACAACCTCAAATCTCCGCACTCTTACTCCGCCAAGCCCTACCATACTCTCTCCTCCTCCGCCGCCGCCCATGGCCGCTTCTTCAAGTACATCCCTCTCTACCTCCTTATCGTCTTTCTCCTCATTTCTTTCGTCCACCAAACCCTAGTTTCCTCCGACTCCGACCCCCTCCTCAAAGGCCGCACCCCCGTCCACCTCTTCTCCTCCCTCCAGTCCGCAGCCATCCTCTTCCTTCTTCTCTCCCTTGCCCTCCTCCTCTCCTCGTCCACTTCTCTTCTCCCTCTCCCCTCCGATTTCTTCTTCGCTTTCGCCTCCTCCTTCTTCTTCCTCCACTACTCCTCTGCTTCCTCCTCCGCCTCCTTCCAGACCTCCGATCTCCAAGCCAAATGCGACTCCCTCTCCGCCGGCGTCTCCGCCCTCTCCTCCCTCCTCTGCCTCCTCCTTGCCTGTAATCCCAGCCTCTTCGTCGCCGACGTCGCATTCGCCGCCTCCCTCTGCCTCCAGGGACTCTGGGTTTTGCAGACAGGGCTTTCGCTTTCTGTCGAGGCGTTTATCCCGCAGGGTTGTCACCGGCTTCTGGATGTCGTGAGTGGGGTTTAAGGGTCCACCAAGTTTGATCTCGAGGAGTCCAGGTTGAGAGCGGTGGCGATTTTGGATCTGGTGTTTGTAGTGCACGTCATGTTTGTAGTGGTGATTGTAATGGTTACATATGGCGTGGTGCCTACTTCTAATGCTTCGGCTTCGGCTTCTGCTACGGATTCTAATCATATTCAGATGAAGTCTTTGATAGGAACTCAGGCTTGATCCTCCCCTTTTGTTTCTGATTACATCATCGTTTCTTTGGTTGTTATTTTGGTGATACTGCGGATTTACATTTGTGTATCACTTTGTTTTGACAGTGTAACCTCCCTCAGCTTTTTTCAGCATTTTTTTTGCATACAATCAAGATTACATCTTTTTCTCACTCAATTACTGCTATATGTCGTTGATGGTTAAGGGGTTAGAAGTGAATTGAAGTTTCATGTGCAATATATGAGGAAATATATACTTTTTGCTCAACTAGTTCGTTTGTTTTGGTTCTATCATTGCCATTGGAGTCGTGAGTCTTAAGCTAGTTGGGGCAAATAATGCGGGATCTTCAGAGGATTAATTGTTTGTCGTTGTCGGTTGTCCTATGATTTGTATGGAACGAAGCAATGGTGATTTACTATAGAATTTCTTTCATCAAAGATTCATGCAAAGTGTGCTGAAGCAGGCATTGCAAAGGTGTTGAATGAATCCCTCATTAAAGGTTCGGTGGCCCATAAGAAAGAGACATCATTTCCTTTCCAAAAAGTTGGTTATGATTGAAGAAACTGTGACTGATTAACATGGTTATTCAACTTTCACGAGAACTGAACCACCTAGCAAACAGATGAGTTTTTCACTGCACAATGCTCTTGTGTCTGATGACCTCTGAATTGCATATCAACTTAGCATATAGTAACTTTTATGTTGGAATTTGATGCATTTATTGTCATCAGGGAACACAAATTTTTACTATATCGAATTTATAATATAGAAAGTTTAGTGGCTTGCAGGTAGTTCCAGTCTGAGTAGTTTTCCCATCTCAAGTTTGCTGTATTTTGTGGTGATTGTCCATCTATCTGATTTCAAACTCGTTGTGCATTTATTGAATCGCATAATATTATATTTTGTTGTATGCAGCCTATTTATTCTTTACAAGTGGTTTTCATTTGTTAATGGAGATTTGTTCCGAGTGATTTCCGTAATTTTTAGACCAACTTGCTTCATAGTATGGCCAAATTAGTTTTTGCTTAAAGCTTCCCAGTTGGACAATGTACTTTGGATAAAAGATCTATGGTGTGAAGAAGATGTTGATGAGCATATTTTCATGTCCTAATCCAGATTGTAAGGTAATGGCATTTTCTTGGGGAATAAAAAGGCCTGGTTTTAAGGCTTTGATTTTGTAAAGATGTGTTTGTATTTAATTTGCTTTCGCATGCTAGCACGAGGAAGGAGCAAGACGATTTACATCAAGTAGGCTGAGTGGCAGTTTCGTGGTGGTGTCCTTGCAAAACCAAAATGCATAAACGTGTAAGTTTTTGCAACTTCCATTCAAGCTGAAGCGGTTGGCAAAAAACATAGAATTCGTTCATATGCATTGCGGAGATGAATGTGATGGTGATAAATTGGTCATGACATCCTGAAGATATTGCATGAATGTCAAGTTCCTGATTTTAGGCGAAAACGAGATTTGCTTGTAAGTGAAGTAAACACAATAGCGGTATGGATTGGATTCATGTGTTGAAGAATTTGAATATTAAAGTCGGCTCTAATTTATCGTCATTTACCTTGTTTCCTTATATTTATGACCATTTTATCTGCTTATTGCATGCAATGCGATGGATTAATCAAAGCACGAAGATGTCTAAGCAGAGTAAAACAAGCTTGGTTTTAATCAGATGCGTTTAGACAGGACAAAGTTCTAAAACACGATGAAGACAAATTAGATTCAATCTTTGTTTTGGTTGGATGATCCGGAAGACATTTCTTCATCACCTCTCCGCGTCCATCGCCACTCATTTACCTACTACTACTGCCACTGCTTGGAATGTCCCTCTCGCTCTATCATTAGTTGCTGCGCCATTTCTCACTGTCATTTTCCATATTTTTATCAAACAGTATGATCACGAAGGGTCGTGGAATTTCCCTATGCGCTTGTCATTTGGAAGCATGCATACCAAACTTAGTTTATAGGCTGTTACTCCAATGAAATGGTGTCCTCATTCAGGACATTTCATTGTGGCCATTAGATAAAAAAAAAATGATCTGAGCCATTCAATATAATAATAATCAGAATACGAGTGGAATAGAAGAAGGGAGCACACAAAAATTCCTCAGCCTGATCAAACTAAAGCCTTTCTCTCCACTCTCTCTCTCGACTGCACTCCACTTTCCCAAATCAAAAACCCTAAATGTCTTTAAATTCTCTCTCGATGGCCTAATCTTCTCCCTTCGGTGTGTTTCTCCCTCGCGTCACTCTTTGTTGTCTACGATCTCCTCTCTACGGACTCCATCTCCGTCTCGTTGAGGCTCTCTCTCCACCACTTTGTTGCTCTATCTTAGTCTAGTGGTCGCTCTGTTCCGGGTCTCTCTCTGTCTGCTCTTTGTCGTCGCTTTGAGAGAAGGTAATATTTTACATTTACATTTGTTGTGCGATTTGTGTGCTCTAGTTGGTATCTTGTTTGTATGCTTATGGGTCTCTCTCGAACATAGATGTTGCTGATGTCTCGTTTGGATTTCAAAAATTTCAGCTCTTTGTCATTTGTAGGTTTGTTCTTGGTATCTGGCGAGTGCAGGTTTTTTATTTTCAAACCACAGGTGATTTATAGCAGATGATTTGCAACGCCGAAGGAGTGTTATTAATGTATAAGCCTGCAATTGTGTTACAATCTTACATTTGTCTTGATCAATGTTCCTGAATGTTGTCGAAAGAACGTACCCTAGAAGTTTTGTAATAAGTTTCTGAAAATTAGAAACAGAATTGATTGCTCTATTATGTTGTCTTTTAAATTGCATTTGTCATATTTGATTACCTTAAATATTTGATGAAGCGGAAAACACCCTTTCATGCTCATGATGAACTTGTTACTTGTTTTTTTGTTTGAATTGGTAAAATTTGATGAATTGGAAAAAAATTGCAAGAACGGCTATGAAATAACAACATTACAAATGATATATTAGGTTGCCTTGAAGAGAGAATGATGAATTGAAGTAATTTATTTTGCAATGATATTTCACAGGCAGTTTTTTAGGAAAAGAGAAAAATGGAATCTACAAAGACGGAGGGCAAGGTAAAGTTAACTGAATGTTTGAAACATTTGGTCTCTTTTTTTATGAAATTTTCAAGAAATAACCATTTTATGTCGCATTATGATTTTGTTTTTGATTGATATGTTTTCTGTAGATATATACAAATTCAAGATGTGGCTTGCTCCGATTGAAGAGATTTATTGAGAGTTTCACAGAAGAAAAATGTAATTTAGTGAAAGACTT
>CAODLS010598572.1:0-20752 GCA_948243855.1 Flueggea neowawraea
ATGCATCACTAATCAAAATGTCTCCTCAAGGGTGTTCGAGACGTGAAATGTATGTCGAAACAAAATCTGTGCACCTGGAAGATAAAATCATCCACAACAGAAAATAAAATAGGGGTGAATCCCAGTGAGGAATAACACTCCAGAGAGTCTCATACGTGTCTCACAGAATCTGTTTTGAAAACAGTTCGCAAATACCACAAGAAGTATTCATAAGTAAGTATAAATATACATGCTATACAATAATAGCCTTTCGAAAATCCATTTCGAAACCATTTGCAATCACAGCAAACAACATGCACGAAGGCGTATTAAAATCATTTAGGATTTTAAGTCATCATTTTCATGTCAAAACATATACAAGTGATATGAGACTAAGCAAGCGTAATATGGACTCTGCCAACTATCACGAAATGTGTGGACCAGCCATAGTGATGAGGACCCGCCTCTATCATAAACAAATCATGTGCCTGATCAGGGCAATATGGCTAACGACAACCCTGGTAGTTGAGCTTTATCAATCATTGGTATACCAAAGGCTACATACCTAGTAGCACAAGTGTCCCCATATCGAAAACCAAAAGGTACTATCGTATAGTACAAAATCATATCATGCAATCCATCATTTCAAATCATATCAAAGATATATGATACATATATATCATTTCAAATCCAAAACCGATTATTACACAAATAACCAGTTTTATCTCAGCCAATCCTTTAGATTAGTCCATTTTCATATATCATCCAACACATCAAAAAAAAGTAAATAGAGTTCGTGACATAGCCAATGTGTCTGAAGCTGCTATTCACTCATCTGGCAATCCAAGCTGCCACACCAGTCAAGTCCCATTCGTCGGTGGTTGATCTCGCTGGCAAGAACAGGAAGCTGTACACATAACACATCACAAATATCACAATGCAGTACTGTGGAAAATACCAAATGCATGATATGCAATGCAAATGCAAACTCTCAAAGTCACCTAAACAAACGAAAGTGAATCCATCACTTTCGAGCCAAAGATTATACTCCACTCGGTCCCCAACGGAACCGAGCATACACATTAACTCAAATCGATCTCTTGAACATGGATCCATCCTCCAACTCCACAAATAAAGTCAAAATCTTTCCAAATCTCAACTATGAATCTCAGACTTCCAAGACCCATGGCAAATAACTAGTCAAATCCCTTAACCGAGCTCAAATCTGTGAAGTTCTAACTCATATCTATCAAGATACATTAGAAACAACACCAGATTTGACACGAAATTTAGTAAAACCTGAAACTCTAGTTGTAGAGAAACCCATTTGGTTCAAACACCAAATTCCACGAAACCAATGCTTAAACTTCAAGCTACTGGTCTCAAACAACCATACTCTAACTCCCATTAACTCGTATTCAATCATAAATGGAAAGATCCAAACCAAATTCCAAGTTTGGTCGAAACCCTAGAATGCCCAAATGCAACATGAACTAAAGAAAAGAAGAGATTAATAGATGATTCTTACCTTTAGAACCGTTGTAGAAGCAAGGAGAAACAAACAAAATCAAAGCGAAGTAAGTGAGAAAGTGCTCTGGTGGTTGAGATGAGTTGTGACCGAAGGAATGGTAGGTAGGGGTATTTATAGGCTCACGGGCTGACATGTTACTTTTCACGCACAGTTGCCCAGAAAGAACACATCTACGTGCACAATAGGGGTTCTGCGTATGTAGAACCGTGCTTTACGTGGGTAGCATCCCACACAATGTACTTAGACGGCATATCTGAAGCCCCTCATTCAGATCTACAATCTATGTGTGTTCCACCCCCTGCTGTGTGCGTATAAGGCATCAACGTGCTCACGGGTCACACCCAAAGGATGAACAACGTGCACAGCAACCCATACAATGCACACAGTCCAAACAAGGCTCTCGGCCGACTCATCCACTTCTACATGCATAGTACTCAATACTGTGCACGTAGATGACCTCCAGTGTATGTTGCACTCAACGAACATTCACTGTCAAATTTCAAGCCACGACTATGTGCACAGTACCCTGTACTAAACACGTAGATGACCTCCAACGTGCAAAACACACGCAACACAACCCTCAAACTCATTTCAAACTCAATAGTCAACATCCCAACTCGAAATCACTTCGGAATACTACAAGATTCCATCTAAAATAAGCGGGATATTACACAAGTATTATGCTTATTTGAACACTTCAAATATGTATTTAAATACGTTTCTGGCAAACATTTGATTTGGGATACTTAGCTACGGAGTAGCGTATTTTGATACACCGATGTTGTATCATTTGCCTAAGTGACTAATACTTTGTACCTAAGTGGCTATGCTTTGTGCCTTAGTGGCTATTCCATGGTGCCTAAGTGGTTAATGTTTGCCTAAGTGGCTATTACTGAGTCCAGTCAACTCGATATATATGATCTTTGGTTCCCATAAAACTTTTGGTGTTTTTCTCTGAAACCCTTTTGGGAAAATAAAAAAAATGTGATCTCCGAAAAATACTTTGAAAGAAAATATTTTGGCTATTATAGAGTTCGAAAGATTTCTTTTATCTGATTCAATTTCGTTAAAGTTTTGGAAATAAATCTCTGGAAATATTTCGGAGAATAAATATGTTTTGGTAAATGTTTTGAAAAGGAATTATTTTGGTTATCTTGGATTTTGGGAAATTAAATATTTTTATTTAATTTATTATTTAGTCAATTTGTATGATGTTTGTTGTCTGTCTCGTCTGCGAAAGATTTCGAAATGATTTTTTTGAAAAATATTATTATTTTATATAGTGTGTATACATATATACACATATATTTGCATGTGATTTTTTGAACCGTTTTCAAAATCGTTTTTGAGAGGCATGTTGCCTCTCTGAAGTATTTATCCACTTACTAGGGATTCTTACCCCCTTTTCCTTTTCTTGTTTATGTTTATCCTATGTTTCAGGTTATCCATGATCTCGCACCAGATATTCTGTGAGGTGTCTTGTTAGCAGTGAGTGCTCTATTGTTCGAGCTGAGTTATGTTCTGGAGATGATCCACACCATAGTGGGTTATGGATTTGTATTTGATAATAAAATAGTTAATTGTTTTTTTACTATATTTATTTATTCAGTAATTGATAGCATAATTATATTTTATCGTTATCTGAGATAATTATTTTCAAAACTTATTTTTGTTGAAATATTTTAATATGGTTAATAAGCCGGCTAAGATTAATAATTTGAATTTGGGTAGATGTCTGATCTTTGAGGCTTGTGCGAGATGAGCTGAGTTTTCACAGATAGTTCGCCTCGTACACTGGTCATAGTTTGGAAACGGGTCTTGACAGAATCAAGGTAGGTATTTGACCCCTTGTTGATTCTTAATAATTATACTGCATATTGGTATATTGTCTATGCACTTTCATTAGCGACTTTAGCAGCCATACGTGGAATGTTGTACGATTAAATTTTTAAACATAAGTCATCATTAGTAACTCAAGTGGTTATGATTGATTTTTGTAATATATATTAGATGGTGCCATTTTTTAGACTAGTTCAACATTATATAAAAAGCTGTATCAAATTAAAAAAAAATAAAAGAAACATAAAACTTTTAATGAATATAAATATCATGTAATTATCGAAAAAAATCTCATATTAAATTTTGGAGTAATACATAAGTTACCTCCAAACTTGCATGTTTTCTTCTTTTGTTACTCCAAACTATTTGAGTATTCCACTTATCCCCTCAACTTGTTAAAATTGTCTTAACTAAGGATTTGTTTTCAATGTGGTTGAATCTCAGAATCTTCTAATTCACCCTCTAGTTATCACTCCTAAACCTTGAAGGCTAAGAAAGAATAGAACAAGGCTCCATGATGAATTGAATAAAGTTAGTAAATTGTCCAGTTAAAGCAAATTTAAGAGGTAGTTGAGATAGCTTAAGCAAGTTCAAGGAGTAGTTGAGGCAGTTTAAGCAAATTTAGGAGGTAAGTTGAACACTTAAAAATTTTGGCGTGACAAGAGAAGAAAACGTAGAATTTTGGGGGTAAATTATGTATTAGGCCAGAAGGCTTCTTTGTACACAACTTTTGAGTACAATTTGAGGAATTACCTTATTTGTCACATATCAAAATCTACTACCTAGACTTATTTTTAACTTTTAAAACAACAACATAGATCTAGGAGAAAATAGGTTGAGGTAGATGTACTCTAATATTCCATAGAGATTGACATTGACTTGATTGTCATCGTAAAAGAAACAACTAATGGGATCTGTCTCTGTTGAAATTTAAAAAATAATCTAAAATCTGACGAAATCAGCACCAAATGAGGAATGAAAACTTAGTTACCCTCGTGATTACCAATTATAATTTTTTCTTTAATTACATGTTGTCCAAGTCGAGAAACAATTAGCCTTATAGCATTGCAAAGTCGTGCAGATTGATCTATACTACGAAGCAACATTACTAGTACATCCACCTTCATAGTTAATTTATGATTTAGTGATCCTGAAGCATATATGCTTTTCAAAAATTCTAGAGTGAAAATATCTTCAAAGTTCATTTTTTATAGGCAGGACCATTAAATTTGTAAAAAGTTCCTTCCAATCAAATCAACAAGACATTTTCCACTTGATGCTTCCACAAATAATTAAGTAACTGAGTATGTAATTATTGACTTGAGTGGTTTAAATTCAATCTCTTGTCAAAATAAAATGTCACTACCTGAGATCAGACAATAACCAGTGTACAAGGTAAGCCGAACCCGGGGGCCCAACTCATCCCGTACAAGCCTCGTAGAACAAAACATCTACCTAAATTCTTATTATTAGCCGCCTTATTGGTCATATTAAAACAATTTAACAAAAAATAGGTTTTGAAAATAATATCTTTGAATAATAAAACATAATCATAATATCAAAAATACAAAATAAATAATTATAAGTAAAATCAGTTAAACCAGTATATTAGCAAATACAAATCCATAACCTACTATCCGGTGTGAAGCATTTAACATAACTGATAGTCAGGCTCGAACAATAGGGCACTCACTGCTGACAAGGACGCCTTACTGAGCACCGAAGATCAGATGTTCGCTATCCAAAGAACCTTAAAAATGTTACGGGAGGGGGCTGAGAAAACTCAGTGAGGGACAACATTCCAGATCACCTCCGAGCTTCACATAAACCATTTTAAAAATATTTTCAAAAATACCACATGCAAATATACAAGTGTGTATATATATATATATATATATATATATATATATATATACGCGGTAATACATATAATAGTATTTTCCAAAAAAATCATTTTGAAATCCTTCACAAATAGAGTAGACAATTGACACTCATATGGATTAAATCAATAAATAAATAAGATAAAAATTATTTATTTTCAAAATATGATTTAGGTATAATATTTGCTTTTCAAAATATTTACTGAGAATAATAATATTAAAACTTAGCAGGACCAGAATCAGACAAACACAGTCAGTCGGACTTTATAATAGCCATTTAGGCACGGATAAGCCACTTAGGCACCAGATATAATCACTTAGGCACAGAGAATAGCCACATAGGCGAATGACAGCCCTCTGGGCTGATGTTAGCCACATAGGCAATTGATAAAGCATTAGTATACCAAAGACTACGCTACCTCGTAGTTAGGTGTCCTATATCAGAATATTTTACAGAAAATATACAAATATATTTTAAAACACTCTAGACATACGACATGCAAATCATATAAATTATTTACAAAAAAATATAATCATTTTCAGAGCAAAATACTTATCAGAAGACATTTTAAAAGTTCTAAATAGAATTCGTATCTTAGAAAATACACTTATATTTGGACATAATACTTATTACCGAAAATATAATAAATTTCAGAAATTGAATACTTGGTATTGAAAATAAAATTATTTCAGAACAAAACATTTATTTCAGAAAGCGTAATGATTTCCAAATTTGGTTTCCACAGCAGATGTTATCACATATGTCAGATTTTATGATTTCCAAACCATTCATTAGTCTAGATTACATGCAAAAGTCAGACATATCAAAAACATATAGGTTCAAAAGACACAACCTATGTGTCTGAAGCTGTCATCGCTGTAAAATCCCGCCCATTTTGATTAGGATTCCTGTAGGTTTTCGATGTAGTCCGATGTGATCTTGAAGATAATTGGACGTAAGTGTCGAGGATTAGGTGTTATCAAACATTGAGGGAAGTTCAATGCATGTGGTAAAACGTGTAATGTCGAGTGTGTGATGGGAGAGTGAACAACGTACGCAGCACGTTGTGCAAGACATACATTGTCTGGAAAATCAGCATAACGTACGTTACATAGGTAAGACGTACGTTATTTCAGACGAGGATGATCAACGTACGTTGTCTGACTATGACGTACATTGAGATGTGTTTATTCGAAACTCGTAGCTATTGGAAGCATCACTATGTACGTTATAGGGTCACAACGTATGTTGTGTATCACCATGATGTACGTTGTCACTACACATGACGTGCGTTGCCTGTGGTCAACAGTGTTTAAAACGGGCCGAAACACGTCATTCCGTCATTTTTCTCTCACTTTCTCACTCAAAACTCTCTCAACTCGTCCAAATCTCTCCACATTGGTTCCCCAGCATTCCTGATCCATTTTTGAGGTAAGATCAACATCCTTTATTCCTTTTTAACTCATTTCCATGCATTGATTCATGAAAATTCATTTTGTCCGAATTTGAAATGGGTTTCAATTTTTGAATGATTTGAGATGAATGGATGTTAGAATAGGTTAGAGGGGACTTGTATGAACTTGATTCAAGCTTTGAATCAAGTGATTTGATGAGTTTTTGGCAAACTTAGGGTTTGGTTTGGATTTTGATGATTTGAACATGAATGAGTGCTTTTCTGTTGGATATGATGTTAGATTCATGTTCAGGAGGTCGATTAGAATTGAAATGCATGATTAGTTTCGAGATTCATCAGTTGAATCGGAAGTTAGGTAATTTTTAGAATAAAACTAGAGTTTTCTTTAGTTTTGTAAATTCTGAACTTTTGGATACACATTTGAAATTTTGAAAGGTTGAGGTATAGAATTGTAATTTTGAAAAACTTGGGATTGTTTTTGTAATTTTGATGAATTATGCTAATTCATAATTTCTGGGAGTTCGGGTTAGAATTTGGAGTTCTGACTTATGAATTGCGAGTCAGTAGTCCTAAGATACATCGGAAACAGTTTCATAAATTGTCGAATATTGGGGACCAAAATGTAATTTTACATCGGTCGGTGACCAAACTGTAATTTTACGTAGTTTGTGAATTTTGGGTTGAGAGTGACAAATTCACTTTCGAATTATAAGTTTGGGCATTTTGAGGGGTCTACATTTGCATATGCATGTACACGAGTTAAGGTACAATCACAGTACCAAAGTCTCATTGCTATTATTTCTGATTCGTTATTGTTTTTGTTATTGTTTCTGATTCGTTATTGTTTTGTTATTGTTTCAGCTATCTGTCACGTTTGTCAGCGAGATCAGCCACCTGACAGTGGTACATACATTTTGATCTTGGACATCCAGGTGAGTGGATGACAGCTTCAGACACATAGGCTGTGTCTCGAAACTGTATATTGTTTTTGATATGCTTGTCGTATATCTGTAACCGGACTAATCTAAGGATTGACTAATTAAATAATTGGTTTATGTGAATAAAATATTCACCGTTTTGTTTTTGGAAGGATATATATATATATATATATATATATATATATATATATATATATATATGTTTTACACTATTTTTGATACTGAGTGCATGCTACTGTTTTTTATAATTGTTTTGATTGTGGGACACCTTTGCTACGGGGTTCGTAGCCTTTGGTATACCAAGTTATTGTTACTGGCTCAACTATTGGGGCTACGATAGCCATGTGCCTTGGCCCAGCGCATGATTTGTTGTTGGATCAGTGGCATAGTCCACGGTCATTATTGAGCTGGTTGGTGACATAGTTCACACCATGATTGTTATCGATCCTATGATAATAAATTGTATATACTATTTTGACTCGGATACTAATATATCATTTTGCTAATATGCATGTGTTTGCTTTGGGTGTAAACGTTTATCAAACTGTACTATGTATGTAGAATGTATACTCATATGTATACCTTTCGTATACTTGCATGTGATAGTTCTATAACTGTTTTCAAACCAGTCTTGTGAGGCACGCATGAGGCAATCTGGAGTGTTGTCCCTGACTCACTGAGTTTGACCCCCTTTATTTTCTGCATTTCCTTGATTCAATTTTATAGGTTGACTTGACTCGACAACCTGTTGGCATTCTGCGTCCAGTGAGGCTTCGATATACTTTTGGTTATTAGCGTCTTCTTGATCGGGCTATGTCTTCGTTATAGAGCTCCCCATCGAGACACTGTTGGGTTGTGGTGCCCGCTGCTTTTGGGTTTATTTTGGGGGTACTTGTATCGATTATGTATATATATTTTTGTCACTTGACATATTTATTATTTTATACATATGATCTTATAAATGTTTTATTTAAATGCAAAATGAATGGTTTGTATAGTTTCTGTATCATTGAGGCTTGTGCGGGCTGGACTGGCTTCCACAGACGGTCCGACTCGTACACTAGTCACGGTCCCGGTTATGGGTCGTGACAATCGTACTCACCTAGATGTCGAGCTAATAATTCAATCGCGGTCCACCAGTGAATGGCTAGTCACTTTGAATGTCAAACTGAGCTGAAACAAAAACAAATTACAACAGACTCAGATGTGGTAACTATGATAATACAAAATATGTATGCAATGGTCATGTTCATCCCAACTCATGACGATCCCAAAAATCCTATTTCGATCGAAGATATAATAGTCTCGTCTCGAAAATAGAATATTTTGTAAATTAAAAAATAGTTCCTCAACTTTTGCAAAATTATGTTTAGATTCCTAAGACCTCAAAAAATTACAAATTAGTCCCAAAACTTTTCAAAATTACAAATCAGACCTCTAAGTAGTCTTTAAACTCTTAGAAATTGCAAATCAATCCCTAAACTTTCAAAATTTCAAATTTGACCCAAACATGCTAAATATTAAGTTCAGTCTTTCAATTATTCAGAATCAAAACCTAGTCCTCAAATATTCAAAAAAAAAAAGCTTTTGGTCCCTTCCATGAAAAATCACTCAAAACACCCTACTCTTGATTCAACCAATAAAAATCATTTCTAATCACCTACATTGACTCTAATCAACCTCAAAAACAAGAATGTAGCATCAATTTCATCAAAAGAACGACAAAATCATCAAAAATTGCTCAAACCCAAACTAAACCCTAACCCATACAAAAATGCTTCAAATCCTCCAAAATTGAGCTTAATATAAATGTTTCTAACCTTGTTCTATCATGATATAACATCCCTTAACAATCGTTCCAACATAAACGAGTTGAATCCAAGATCACAAGCAATTCAAACGAAAATGAATTTCGAGATTAATGCATGAAAATGATGAAATAAGAGGAATGGAAGGACAATCTTACCTCAAGAGATGCTTAGGAGTGACGGGTAAGCCATGGGGAAGTGATTTGAACAAGTTTGAGAGACTTTTGATTGAAAAGAGAGTAAGAACCAAGAGGGTTGGGTTTGGAATTTTTATAGACCTGCGACCCGTTGGTCGACTACTGAAGAATATTTCCCACTAGTTGACTACTCAAAGCGGTGAGTCGACTACCCAAATCACTAGTCGACTACCAAGATAGATCCTTCATAAATTGATTTATTCCACTTCTTGCATTCAATCTAATCGAACACCACCGAGATCACATGTCTTAATTCACTCCAAACATTAGCAAACATCCAATTAACATCTCAAACACCTAATCATCATCATCAATGTCACGACTCATTCCCGAACCATAATCGACCTACGAGATGAACCGTCTAAGAAAGCTCGACTCATCTCATACAAGCCTCAAAGATTTAGAGATACTACCCATTTGTTCATTTTAAAACATTTGTTAAAAACATTTGTTATCAAAACATATATAATAAAAAAAATGGGCTTACCATGTATCAATATATATAGAAAACCTATATAAAATATTTGTATATACAAAATCAATGTAAGTATACCAAAATACAAAATCATGGCAACCCAGTAACCCAACAACATCTCAGTGCAGAGCTTTGTCAAAAACAAACGAAGCCTGAGCAAAAGGGCATCACTAACCAAAAGACGCCTCACTGGAATCCAAGATACAGTGTAGTTGCCGAAGCCAAATGCTGAACACCTAGAAAATAAGAATCAAAGGTAGATAGAAAACGAAAGGGGGTTATAACCCAGTGAGGAATAGCGCTCCAAAACGCCTCATACGTGCCTCACAAAAATTAGTTTTAAAACGGTTCAAAAATACCACATGCACGTATAATGAAAATATACATACATATACAAGCTACATATGTAGTAGTGTCTCAAAATCATTTTAAAAACGTTCTTAAGAAAAGCAGACAACATGCATGAAAGCATCATAGTTTTAATCATAAAATCAAAAACAAAGTTATAATATCAGTGATATGGGACCATAAACAATGTGGTTGTGGTCTGCGCCACCAACTGAAATAAATTAAGCGTAGGCTCTACCACTAATCAAAAACAAATCATGTGTTGTGTTGGAACACATGTCTGCCGACATCCCTGGTAGTAGGGATCTATCTGTGCATTGGTATACCAAAGGCTACGTACCCCGTAGCATAGGCATACCATATCAATATAAAATTCATAATAATACATATTACAGAAACAAAGCATGCAAGTCAGAATAAAAAACAGAGAGGAATACATATTACATATATATCGTATTTCAAAAACAGAGGGTGAAACATCAATTCACATAATCCAATTATTATTTTAGTCAATCCTCAGATTAGTCAAATTTCAAAATATGTCAGCACAGCAAAAACAAATACAGTTTCGAGACACAACCTATGTGTCTGAATCTATCATCGACTCACCTAGATGTCCAAGCTGATAATCCAATCAAGTGTCACTAGCCGGTAGCTGGTCGTGCTGGTAAGGATACGAAGCTGAAACAACAGTATTAGAAACAAAGTATATCAGAAACAAAGCAAAGTGTGGTACTGGTCGAAGATGCAACACTCTCAAACCAAAAATCAAAATCTACGTAAAATTATGATTTGGTCCCTAAACTTTTATAAAATTACATTTTAGTCCATGGTACTCATAAAATTACAAAATAGTCCTCATAATTTTCAAAAAGTGCAATTTAATCCTTCAAGTAGTCAAAATCCTCAAAGAGTCCTTAAACTCTCATAAATTGCAAAACACACCCTAAACCCTCAAATATCAATTTGGTCCTGTAAATACCCAAAATTACCAAAATTACAGTGTTGGCCCCTACGGCATAAAATCATGCAAAATCACCCCAAAACTCTAGAATCGATCAAAATCAACCAAAATTGTCCAAGACCCTAGTGTGCACAAAAACTCATCAAATCTCTTGTTTCAAGGTTTGGATCTTATTAATCTAAGCCCTACTCGACTTATTCTAGCAATCTCTATTGCCCATTAACTCATAATTATCCAAAACTTGAAAACCCAAATCAATTTGGCCAAAAACATAACCCTTGAATCCATGCATGAAAATGATGTTTAATCCAAGAAAGAGATGTAATCTTGCATCAAAATTTGTTCGGGATGATGGAAGAACCAAGTGGGGACCAGTCGAAGAGTTTTGAGTGAGAAAGGAGTGAAATAAATGAAGAACGTTGGTTTGTTGGAAGCTTTAAAGGCTGACAAACCAAAGCTTATGTACGATGTTCTAGAATTCACGTATGTTACCAAGCCTTAACGTACATTATCCAAGCCTCAACATACGTTATCGGGGTCAAAATGACGTCCAAAAGCTACTAGAACCTTGCTAACGTACGTTGCAGAAAACCTTATGTATCTTGATCATCACGGATCCCAGTTAACGTAGATTAGTGCTAACTCTGACGTATGTTAGCTTCACTCTAGATTACGTACGTTAATGGCTAAGCTGATGTATATTAGTTAGTTCCAGACTATGTTTCTCAACTTTTCTCGCTTCTAAACATGCGTCGGACCATCTCCGAGGCTTGACAACTCAAAACCTTACAAGAACAAAATTAGTACGAATCCTCAACACTAAATCAACCCAAACATCAATCAAAACTAGATTAGAGAGTTGTCAGAATCCTGATCAAAACATACGGGGTATTACATACTTTCCCCTTAAAAGAAATTCGTCCTTGAATTTCCACGAAAGCCAAATCAAAAACTAAAACAATGTCTACACCTTTGATTAAATCATAACCCAAAATCTCAACCCATCAACCATAGAAGATCTAACTAACGCTCAACATGTAGAAATGCAATAGAGAATGTAGAAGATGCAGAAATAGAACACAAAACAGAAAACAGAGGCAGAGAGAAAAGGTACTAACTTATGGATCTGTAGAGTCAAACAAGTGTGGATATTTGCACTACATCTCGTCCTCAGCCTCCCAAGTGGCCTCCTCATCTGAGTGATGTCTCCAAATCACTTTCACTGAGGTGATATTTTTGTTCTGGAGTCTCTTGACATACCCGTGAACAATCCTGACTAGAGCCTCGTCATAAGACAAGTCAGGTTGAACCTCATTAGATTGCGGTGACAAAACATGGGACGGATCGGGAACATATTAACTCAACAATGATACATGGAACACTGGTGAATGAAAACAAACTGAGGCAGTAATGCCAACTCATATGCAACGTCCCCAACACGGCCAATAATATCAAATAGACCGATATATTTCTGGCCCAACTTGCCCTTCTTCCCAAATCTTAACACGCTTTCATAGGTGACACTTTCAGAAATACATGATTTCCAACTGAGAACTCCAAATATTGACGCTTCGGATCAACGTAACTCTTTTAGCTACTATGAATGGTCTGAATCTGTTGTTGGATTAGTCTAACTTTCTCAATAGTCTCCAAAATAAGAGCTGGTCCCAAAGACTGTCTCTCTTCGGCTTCGGCCCAACAAAAAGGTGATATGCATTTTCTACCATATAAAGCCTCGTAAGGCACCATCTTGATACTTGAATGGTATGAGTTGTCATATGCAAACTCCGACAATGACAAGTGAGAATCCTAACTCCCACCAAAATCCATAGCGTACACTGTCAACGTATCCTCCAAGGTCTAAATTGTACACTCAAACTGACCATCAGTCTGTAATTGAAAAGTAGTGCTAAAATCCAATCGAGTACCCAACCTTTCTTTCAGTTTATGCCAAAACTACGAAGTAAACAGAGGTCCATGTAAACAGACAATTAGATCAATGTACAACTTCACTAGTCGTGTCGTTCCATATGTCGTCTTGATAGGTAGAAAGTGTGCAGACTTGGTTAATCAATCCACGATAACCCAAATGGAGTGATATCTAAAAGGTGTCCTCGGTAACCCGACTACAAAATCGATAGTAATGTGGTCCCATTTCTATTCCTAGAGGGGCATCTACTGCAACAAACTGGAAGGACATTGGTTTTCAAACTTCCATGCTAGCAAGTCAAACACTGACTGATAAACTCAAATATATCCTTCTTCATCAATGGCCACAAGTATGATTCTTAGAGGTTCGGATACATCTTAATGTATCCTAGGTGAACAGAATATGTAGAGCTGCGACCATCGGTCATAATCTCTTCACGTAAGCCACCACCCGTAGATGGTACGCATAACCTCAAACCAAACCAAAGGACTTCAAAATCATCGACACTGAAACTCGGTACCTCTGACGACTTGACTTTCTCAATCAAACTCTGAATTTCAGCATCCTCCTTCTGAGCCTCCCGTATTTGATCCAATAAAATGGGTCTCTCCTCAACGTGACCAAACAACAACCCATCATCACTAAGCTGGAGCTAAAATCCATCCTTAGTTAACCTCTACCACTGCGACACTATTGGTTGTCTCTCAGTGGCAATATGGGTTAGATGAGCCATTGACTTTCTAGTCAGAGCATCGACGACTACATTAGCCTTACCAGGATGATACAATACAGTAGAATCATAATCCTTAAGCAACTCTAACTATCATCTTTGCCTCAAGTTTAGATCCCACTAACCAAAGATATAATTCAAACTATTATGGTCAGTGAAGATCTTAAAGGTTTCTCCGTAGAGATAGTGTCTCCAAATCTCAAGTGCAAAAACCACTGCCACTAACTCCAAATCATGAGTCAGATAGTTCTGCTCATGTATCTTAACTTGCCTTGATGCATACGCGATTACTTTACCATGTTGCATCAATACGCAACTTAAACCAACTCTCGATGCATCGCAACACACTGTGAACCCTCTGAAACTTGACAGTAATGCTAGCACTAGTGCACTGATCAAAACTTTAGAAAACTCCGCTCATACGAGTCACACCATACAAACTTTACTCCCATTTGGGTTAACCGAGTCATAAGGGTTGCAATCTTGGAAAAATCCTGAAGGAACCTTTTATAATACCTGGCCATCCCAAGATAACTCCAAATCTCGGTAGCGGTCTTAGGTCTCTCCCAATGGAGTATTGCCTCTACATTTGTTCGAGTCAACCATAATTCCTTCTTTAGACATTACGTGTCCTAGAAATGCTACCTGATCAAGCCATAACTCGTACTTTGAGAACTTAGCATAAAGCTGATGTTCTCTCAAAGCTTGCAAGACTGACCTCAGGTGATCCTCGTGTTCTTCCTTACTCCTCAAGTATATCAAGATGTCGAAGAGAATCACAAACTGATCCAGATACGGTCTAAACACTTTGTTCATCAAATTCATAAATGTCGCTGGAGCATTTGTGAAACCAAAAGACATCACCAAAAATTCATAATGCCCATACCTAGTCTAGAATGCAGTCTTTGGAATGTCTTCACCTCGAATCCTCAGCTGGTGATATCCTGACCTCAAGTCAATTTTGGAAAACTACTGAGCACCCTGCAACTAGCCAAACAAATCATCAATCCTCGAAAATGGATATCGGTTCTTCACTATTACCTTATTTAATTGACGATAATCTATACACATCCTTAGACTACCGTCCTTCTTCTTTACAAACAAAATTGGAGCGCCCCGAGGAGAAACGCTCAGTCGAATGAAGCCCTTATCTAACAATTCTCTCAACTGAGTCTCTAACTCCTTCAATTTTGTTGGTGCCATCTGGTATGGTGGAATCGATATCGGATCAACCGTAGGGCGTACTTCAATAGCAAACTCGATCTCTCAATTAGAAGGAAGTCCCGGTAACTCCTCTGGAAACATATCGGATAACTTGCGAACCACTGATACGTCCTCTACCTTCAACTCCGATCCCTCTAACTCAGTCAAAACAAAAGCCAAATATGCCTCTACGAATCATCTTCTCTTCTCTAATAGCTGATACATAGCTTCAAACAATACTATCCGCTAACCCTTATAGCAGAACTCATTATGACCTAGTGGTCGAAAACATACCCTCTTGGAAAAATAATCTAGAGTAGCGTGCTAAGTCGATAACCAATCCATACCAAGTATAACGTCAAAATCTCTCACGTCTAGCAGAATTAGATCGGCTACCAATCTGTGTCCATCAATGGCAATCATGCAACATTGAACCCGAAATCAGTTAGCATCTTAGCACCCAAAAGTGAAGATACGTCTAACAATTTGTCTAACTGACGCAATACCAATCTCGCACGCTCAACAAAATGAGGTGTAATGATTGAATGTGATGCAACAGTATCAAATAATACATAAGCAGAAGTACTAGACATAGATAATGTACTAGTCACCGCTGCATTAGAGGTTTGTGCCTCCTGGCGAGTCAAATGATATACGCGAGCCTGCCCCCTATAATGAAATTTTCATGTCTGGTCTGTCCATGGCCACTGCCCTGACCAATCTGGCTACGGATCCCAAAACTTACAGGTCCTCTAACTCTGCCAGCTCAGGTGCCAGTAGTACATGTACTTCAACCAACGGAATGTACTATCTGTGACCTGCGCCATGCCTCACGAAACATTCAGCCACCTTGTGCCTCGACTGCCTACAGTGAAAGCAGAGGCTTTCCTCCTTGTTGCAAGCTCTCGGGTGTCTCATTCCATAAGTCTCACAAGGTGAATACTGGCCTCCCGAGCTCTGACCCCTTTGTACAGCCAGCTGGCTGTGCTGCGTTACCACTCTAAGAACCCTCTAACCTCCAGAGTAATGTTTGCACCTATACTATGACTGACCACTCTGACCTCAGCCCTGCTGTCCTCTAAATGTGCCCTCAGCTTTACCTTATTGGGCTCCCTAGGATGTCTCTCATGCTGATACTCCATCCTTCTGGCAGCCTCAGTCATCTGTGCCACTGTACTCAAATTTAGGCTCGCCACCACCCTGCTGATCTTGGGTAGTAACCCATTTAAACTTCTTTGTCAGGGCCTCCTCACCACGACCATCTGGCGGTGCATACCTGCTTGACTCCTTTAACCAGTCCTCGTAGTCTGTCACAGACATACCCGGTTCCTGGTTGAACTCATTAAATTGGTCTGCCTTTTTATCCCTCACACTTCTGAGAAGGATAGACAGTGTGAGCTCCCTCTTGAAATCATTCCATGAAGTAATAATGTGTAACCCCTTGTCTTGCCACCATCTAATCGCTCGACCGTCCAACAGGAATATGTAAAGATATTTAGGCATTAATCAGTGTGAGCTCTAACCTGGCAACTTCCATTTAAAGTTATGTAGGCACGAATCACAAAAATAGATATATTTAGAGAAAAAGAGCGAGGTGGAAGATGGAACTCTCTATTTTTATTTCCTTCTTTTTGGTGTGGTACAACTTACAAGGTAAGCAACATGCCTATTTATACTATCTAAAAGAAAACTTCATAAGCAATATCAAAATAACTCAATTTATTGAGTTGTCACAAATATAAAATTTTATTAAAACAAATCTAACGCTTCATTCATTCTCTTCTACCTTTCAAGTCATGCATCAACCTAAAAAACAACTTAAAGTTCCTTTGTAGAAACTGTTGAAATTGAACTTCTTCATTAGTTGTCAAGTTTAATTCTCAACAACTTCACCTTCTACTATAAGCATAGAACTGACCTCAATATATAAGAGATTGTCCCATCTACAAAATCTCCATTCCCTACTCTAGTCACTATAGCAATGTATGCCCTTCCATTTATTTCATCAAATTAAACATAAACATTTACTTAAATATGCCCCTATTCTGGCTTTTCCCATCTCACATTTCGAGTGTTCAACCACCTCCTCTCCTTTTAAGGATCATATGGCCACAACACCTCTTGCAATTCGCTTATAGTGAAATTAATACCATTCAGTGTCATTGCTTAGTTCAAAGCCTTATTCTCAGTGTAAGATTTGTTCCTAGCATTCCAAATAAACCAACAAATAACAACATAACATTTAAAAAAAAAATTGAATGTCAGGCTTGTGGTTAACCAGCAACATAGTCCACAAGTTCAGAATAGTAGCATGGTCGATTGATTGAAGATGCATCATCAAATTTGTACCAAATTAGATTGCTATTGAAAATGCATTGTCCACCAATATATTCATCACATTCTCTATATCTACACTACACATTAGATTCTATCTAACCTGAAGAACTCCTCTCTTTACCAAATTCCTTCTTGTAAGTAAGCCCTCATTGATCGCGCTCTATAGAAAGTGCTTTATTTTCAGTTGCACTTTAAGTTTCTGCACACTTCTACAAGACCTATCGTACTGTCAAACATTCCATAGTTTGTTTCCTACTATGCTTAGCATCACAACTTTGTCCTTTAGCATGTGGTAACAGGATTTGATTGTACACTTGCCACTCTTCTCTGAATCCCAAACCATCCTATCTTTGCATGCTCTTCTAAGATGTATCCTTGCAATTTCTATGCTCTCCAGCTCAGAAAACAAATTTTTATGTAGGTCTAACTTCCATTTATGCCTATTATGATCAATTTGATCAGATATAGAAACTACATTATTCCATCTGGTCTCTCCGAATTAGGCTCAAAAGCAGCAATATTACTTATCATTATAAGCGGAGGATAATTTCAGAACCTGCCATCAAGATTTGGAAGTTTCAAGATTTTATGCAAGGGGAATCTCAAAACTTATGTGGGGAGGACTATTTGCTATAGAGCTAAGGCACTAATTTTAATAGAACACATGGGTGATTATATGATAGATTTTACTAGGATGTTTGATTATAGAGATGAAATTTTGAGAACAAATCCAGGGCCTATTGTTGTGGTAAAAGCATACCCAAAAAAGGATTCTTATTCAAGGCTATATATATTTGCTTCAAAGAACAAAACAATGGATTCAAGCAAGGGTGTAGGAGATTATTTGGTTTAGATGGATGCTTCTTGAAGGGAGTGGTAGAAGGACAACTATTGCTGGTTGTTGGAAAGGATGGAAACAACTAGATTTTCCCATTGCTTGGGCTATTGTGGACAAAGAAACAAATGAGACATGGTCTTGGTTCTTGAAATTGCTTAAAAGAAGACTTGGAATTGGTTGAGGGTCAATTATTCAGAGTTATAACTAACATGCAAAATGTAAGATGAATATGTTCTAAAAGGTTATGCATAAAGATTTAATTAGATCTATGTTGTTAAATTTGTGCCAATGTATTGGAGCTAATGGCATATTGGACGTGAACAAAATGTATATTTTCCAAACAAGTAATATTTTCATTAGAACTTTTAAATGATGAAATTTTAGTGGTATTCTTTGTCTAGAGAAAATTGTAAACATAGGCATTTACTTAGATAGTTTTTAACTTGCATACCGTTTACAATCTTCCAGATGTTGAGCACAAGATGGGTGCTCATCACATTCTAGCTAACTATGCAAAAAAATAGAGGGGTGTTAAGAGACATAAATCTTTCTAGAGATGTGCTAAATGCACATTTGAGGCACAGTTGAAGGTAAATCTATTGGCATTGTCTAATCTTGGTAATAACATTATGGAGGAGTTGCTATGTTATAACAGGGAAAACTTGTGCAAAGTACACTTCAATCCATAAAGAAAATGCGATGTTGCGGATAACATGTTTAGAACATTTAATGGATGGAATCTAGCAATAAGATACAAAGCCAATATCTCCATGCTTGAAGAAATCCGCATCAAGGTGATGAAAAGAACAACACAAATCAAAGAATTTGCTCACACTTGGATTTGTGATATATCCCCAATGACTATGAAAATTTTGGAAAAGAACAAGGAAAGGGCCATGGATTGTCATATTGAATGGAATGGGGATGGTAGATATGAGATCACAGAGGCAAGTTTGGGCATGTAATTAACATCAACTAGAGGAAGTGTTCATGTAGGTATTGGTTGTTGAAGGGGAATCCCTTGTGCATATGCAATTTGTGTGCTTAATCACAAGTAATTTCTCAGTCCTTATCTCTTTTAAATTAATATATATGAATTTTCTTCCTAAATTAATTATTTGACTTAGTATCATTTTTTGAAAAACATATATAGGAATTTAAACCCTGAAAAATATGTGTCACACTGGTATAGAAACAAAATTTTCTTGGAAACCTACTCACATTTCATACAACCACTCACAAAAATGAATATGTAGCCTGAGTCTAGAAATCCGCAAATACACGCACCTGTGATTGAGACAAAAATAGGAAGGCCAAAAAAGAATAGAAGGAAAGACAATGATGAGGTGAGAAAGATAGGAAAGTTGTCAAGGAAGGTTACACATATCCATTGCATTCTTTGCAAGAAAAGTGGCCATAACAAGTGAGGATGTCCTAAAAAAACTAGTGGGGTTCTGTTGGATAGATTTTGGTCTTGCTTTGATGTAGTTGTGTAAGGAAGAGAGAAAAGGTGAACATCGATGATTTAGAGTGGTTCGACCAATTTTGCCTACGTCCACCGCCTAAATTCCTCACTTAGGATTTTCCCAAATTCACTATAACATTGATTGATTACGGCTAAATCCAGCAAGGCCTTACAAAGAGGTTGATTCCCAACTTAGCACATCTAAAGCCACCTTCACTTTCAAGCTAAGTGAGAACTTTTACAATACTTGATTCTAGATCAAGAATAAATCAAGGTTGATTTCTCCCAAGGCTCACACCTCTAAAGCCCTTACAATATTGTTTTCTAAGGCTCACAACAAACCTTTAACACACCCAAGGTGTATACAAGAAGATACAAGTGAAATCTCTATGCTATGAGTACATGTGTTTGCTTGATGGTCATAATCTTCTCACTAGCTTGGTTTTGGTGTTTTTGGGTTAATGGATTAATCTAAATATTTGAGACTTGAAAGCACATGATTATCCATGCATTCTCTGCCTTTTCTTCAAGTGTTTATAGCCTTTCTCGCCTATATGAGCGTTGGGGTTGATAATCTAGCCGTTGAAGTGCATTTGATGCTTAATTGATGTTTGATTTCTTGCCATATATGACTTACTCAAGTAAGAATATTTTCTACTTGAGTGAGCGTGATTTTTCTAACCGTTGCAACCAAATAACATGATTCCAGCACTGTAAATGATCCCTCATTCACACCTGATGCTTCGATTACTCGAGTAACTTTGTTTCTTACTCGAGTAAGTCCTCCTCCAGTGATGTTTCTGAGTTTTCTACTTGCTCGAATGAATTACAACTTGCTAGAGTAAAAGCTCCACTTCCTAATGCGTCTGGAACTT
>CAODLS010598611.1:0-11213 GCA_948243855.1 Flueggea neowawraea
TTTGATTGTTCAAGGTTTTATTGATAGTTTATATGTTCGGGAATTTTAAGTCTCTTTTGGAGATTTGTCTTTTGGAACTTTTATTCCTTTGGCTATCAAGCTCTGTTATTTCCATTATTTATATGCTGTTAGAAAGGACATTCTTTTAATATTGACTTTAGTCATTCCATTTATTTTTGTAATGTTATTGTTGATGCGATCATATTATATTTTTTAATAGAAAATTTTGATGAAACCAGTGATATATTGATGCCAGAAAGAAAGAGGCAATAACCAATGCACAGGCCCAAAAACACTTCATGATCCTAATAGAAATAATAAAATCAAGCTTATAAAGTAATTTAAATTGTATTAATAAGTCTACAAAATGTTTGTGTCTGATTCTTTAAAAAAAGGAAAAAATTGTCTGATGAGTTGATAACATAGCCGTAACAACCAAAGCCGATGATTGGAGCACTAAGCTGACGAAAGAGTGGCATTGATGACAAAAAGCAGGCTAGCTACCAGGAGGAATTTTCAAATGTTATGAGCACGTTGGTTCATTTCTTTATACAATTTCAATGTATTTTGATAAATTAATGAAACGTCATAAACAAATGGCATCTTTGTTGACATTTTGATATTTTGTTTTGAATGCCAATGGAGGATATAGGACATTGAGCTGTTAATTTCTTTTTGTGACATCACATTTATTTTTGCCGAAAAAAGAGAGGTGAGAGCGACCAGTAGGTGGCATACCCCTGCTGAGCGTTACCATACAGACTTAAACCAGAAGGTACCTTCCTCGCTACGGAATGTTCCTGTGAGTCATAGCTGACACCTGACAACGGATTTTGTTTCGTGCACTAGTGTGGTCACTGTAGCACCTCACCGAGGACAAGCGGACCGAGCCTGAACAACCCAGCTCAATGCGACACGGGCCCGAGTGATAACCGGATAAATTCGGACTTACGCCGTGAACTGAGATCAGCGTACCCCATTCAGCTAGGCCACCTCTCGGGGGTTGTGACATCACTTTGTGGTTTACCTTTATCCTTGCAAGCGTGCCAAATCTCTGCACTGCATTGTGGTTAAGATTTTTGAATTTCATTTGCAATTACTTTTTCTTAATGATGCTTGCTTTGATTAACTAGGAGAAGTGATGTGTGAATTTTTCTTGTCGTAGTATGTTTTCTTCGTATAAATCTTCTTTATTTTTGTTATTGTTGTTGGCATGACTCTAAGTTTTATCACTTTGCTCTTTGCGGATTTTGTTTTCTTAATTCTAATTGTTAATATATTTTATTGCATTTTAATTTGTTTTCCAGATTCAAAATATTGCAATGCTTCATAATGAATGGGTGGAGAATGGTTGTTGGATATCTGAAGATGTTCGAAGAAGGTTGTCATAAGATGGTAAGCACAATCTTCAATTCTTGACGATGGCGTACCTAAATAATGGTGGTTTCTTGAGCAGATTTTGTGTTCTTACTGAAAGGAAACACATTTTTCTATGAACTTAATATTATCCAGGATACAACCATTAGGGATCGCATTCAAGAACAGTTGAGGGGCAGCAAGCAAGAGAGTTGCTGCAAAATGGGAATGATTACGAAGATGAAAAATACTATGGTGATTATGATGATTATGTCTATATTGATAACGATCAAGAGTATGATGATGACAAATCCGGGTGGATACTACTGACGGTCATTTAAGTTTTTGACCTTGTGCACAAAAGTCACTAAATTGATTTCTTTTTTCGGGTAGGTTACTCATCTAATTGAAATTATGCACCCAATGTCACTACCACCCTGTCCGTTCCAGCTGTTCAGCCAAATGACCACATTTGCGTCCACGTCATGCCACATCGGATTCACGGGTGCGTGGAGTGCCACGTGGCACCCAATTTGACAATAAAAAATTAAACAAACAGCTTCCCCAAAACGACGTCGTACACACCCTCTCCAAATCTGTCACTTCCACTTTCCCTTTTCCATTCTGTACTAACCCTAAATCACTCTCTCGACAATTTCTTCCTCTCTCTCAAGCCGACGTTCTCTCTCTCGCTCGATCCACTCTATCTCAATGCTCTTTTTCTCTCCCTCCGCTCTTTACCACCGGCGACGTTCGCTCTGTCCCTTCACTCTGTATCTATCACTTTGCTGAGCTCTTCGTCGACACAGAAACAAAGATGAGAAGGGCGTTTAAGGGACGGTTCCAAAGATGGGTCTCATGAATGTTGTGGGATTCAGAGAAGCTAGAGAGAGAGAGAGAGAGAAAGAGAAATAAGCAACGAAGGACTGGAGGTGTGGTGTGGAAGGAGGGCTGGAAGAGTGTTTGTTGGATCTCTGCAAGTGAAAGAGGGTGATGAATGGTATTTTTCTGGAAGTGCAGATGGATTTTCTCCTTGACATTTTCGTGGCTTCTTCAATTGGGGTTTATTGAGTTGTTGGAGACTGTGGCTTCTTCAATTGGGGTTTATTGAGTCGATGTATGTGTGTATTTTTGAAAACCTGAAGGAATGGCAACTAGCTGCAATTGGAATTTGCAGAAGCTTATTCTCGGCCTTAAAGGATTTGCAGGAGTAGCAACTAAGATTTTGATGAACATTAACATATCGGCATACTTGTCATGAACACATGGCTTGCTGGTTACTGTTAATCAGATAGGAGTTTCCATTGAATTTGTGCCATGTATGCTACAGTCTGTCTGAAGCTACATTAATTTTTGTTTTTAATCATAAAAAGGATTGGCCACGGAATGGATGATTCATTTTGTTGCTAAAAGTTTATTTCTTGATATTTTTGTTTTATAAATGATGATCATTCCAATTGCACTCTGCTGATCTTTGAAGCTATCTCCAGTTTCTCAATTCTGGTTGTTATTAATGTTGCAGGACATGAAGCGTCCATTTGAACCAATGAAGAAACTCGCCATGGAAGATGTCATTGCAAGTATAATTGACGAGATTAGAGGATGAATCAAGTCAGGGCGTTCATTTGGTGAGTACTTTGGATGTGTTTTACTTTTAATGAATGTTTTGGATGGGAAAGTGAGTTTTAAGGGCTAGCTTAGTTTGAATGAAAGTCAATTTTAAGAGCTAGCTGTGGATATTCCTATGTCAAATTTTTGAGATGTAGGTTTATAACATGTTCATATTTGATTGCTATAACGGAACAAGAATCTGTTGGATCATATTTGGGACATCCTATCTTCAAAGTTAGATCACTAAAACTAAAGTTTTTTCCTTGGTGGCCATTCACTAAAGAATTCCTCAACAGAACAGGTACATTAGCTGATAATTATTGTCGAACAACATAACTACGAGTGTTTGGAACCTGATCATTTTGTGGATGTTATACGCAGTGTTGGGTGCTTAAGATTGTGAAAATCTTACTTACAATGTAATCTTTCTTTGATGTTACAACTCCCATAGATTGCATGATTTGCGTGATGAATCAAAATTACTTCCTCTATGCTCACAGGTTTGAGCAATTTGGTGTTTACTTTTTCATCCCTTCGTGTTTGTTAAAATTTATTGTCACCGTCAAAGATTGCAGCTTCTGAAATGTATCTATGTTTTGTGATTTTTTTTCCTCACTTCTATTTGTCATGCTTAAGATTGTGTAAGAGTTGTAAATTCCTTATTGTTTTATATCTCCATGTAATTCACCTAATATTAAACTCAAATGAAAGTTTTACTTATTTAACCAAGTGTTGCTATAGGCAGAACCCAAATTTCTTTGGAATAATTACATGTTGGAAGTACTCGTAGATAACAAGGTTGGATTATTTTCTCAACTTTTTGCTAAAGGGAACATCTTCTTTTCTTTTCCTATTATCCTGATATTTTATTTAACAAAGTGCTAATCAATTTGTTTACTTTCTCCTATGCTGTTGGACCCGACTCTGTCTCTTGTAATCCAAGGGAATATCCTTCCCAAGCTAATTTTCTGTTGGGCGGGGAAATATAGTTTGGTTTGAGCGTCTTATCATTTAAGTTTTTCTTTAATTGAGGATCAAGCTTTCAACACTTTCGAGCAGCCATTGCAAAAGAAATGGTCAATGTCACTTTGATTGTTAGGTGATGTACTAGAAAAAATAATATACAATACTTCAACATCTTCAACTCTTTGAGAGTTATTTTTATTTTTTAAGCAACCACTGGTCTCAATAAAGTACATTTAAGGGCATTTAATTGAGTTGAAAGTTTGTTTTGATTATGAATATTAGGATTATTGATCTAGCGGTTAAAGCTCATCTGTGCACTTCTTTTTGTTTAAATATTTCTTTAGGCCTAATGGATTGATGGATACAACAAGAAAGATGGGGGTAGTGACGAGGTAATTTTACATTATTTATATGTGAATTTTCACCTTGCAAACAAACAATTTGTGTTCAGCTTGCAGTATTTGCTTAATTATAAAGGTGGTATTCAAATTCCTTAATTACATACTAATTTATAAAGGCGAGATTCTTTCTTTCTAATGGAATTTTAGCCTTATTGTTTGATCATTGAAAATTAATTATGGGTTTATAATTAAAAATGTGCAACAAGATGTTCATAAGTATTTGATTTTTTGTCCTCACAAATAACAAATTTTCATAAATAATGTGTTTTCGTAAGGACAATAAAACAAACTGCTAAAAGAATCTTGTGGCATTGCCCGGGTCT
The DNA here is from genome assembly GCA_948243855.1 of Flueggea neowawraea. NCBI lineage: Eukaryota > Viridiplantae > Streptophyta > Magnoliopsida > Malpighiales > Phyllanthaceae > Flueggea > Flueggea neowawraea. The sequence continues at coordinate 4,658 of CAODLS010598611.1, forward strand.
AAAACTAGTTAGTGAAGGACTTTGAAGTTTTACTTTTTTCTATTCAACAAAGTAATTTAGATAGAAAAAATAACATGTTTTTTTTTTCTTTTATATTTTTTTGCTGCATAATGTATCCATAAAAATCACCGAAGTCGGGCTTGGAAGTTACTAATTCATTTGTTGAACTTGGAAGTTTTATTACTATAAGAAGAAAAATGGCATACAAACGAAGTACAATAATTTTTTTTTATACAATAGTATTTTCATGAATGCCTAATTTTCCTCGAGCATACGTGTGTATAAAGGTGATGAGAAGCATATTTGGGAAAAGGAAAAAAAAAATCAGTGGATTGAAATCAAGGAACAACTCTTAGAACGGATGTTCACCAAGCCAATTTCCTGGAGGGTAATAATTGCATGTGACGAATGCCCAACCATTCTTGCATTGGACCCTTGCACACCCTATTTGAGTCGTATTACGCCATATCACTTGGGTGTAATGCAAGCATTGGTTGGCAACCCAAGAATTGGATGCATAATCATAGTTGGGTTTTTCATCAACCCAAAGCTTAACTGCCTGCACTGCATCGAAATCTCCATAACCGGCAGCTATGTTCTCCCCGTATGACCCTTCAGAATGTTTCAACAGTCTTCGATCCTCTGGTGGGCATACTGTTGAGCGTATGCTACCACTGTGTCGTTCCATGAGCGTATGCTAGCACGAGCTGCATTATGCCCAACAATATAGTCCCTTGGAGAGTATTGGGTTAATATGAAGCGAGCTCGTTAGGTCAAAATCACGAAGCAAACCGCTACAAAAAAATTGAAGGAAGACGTGTTTATCCTTCGAGCAAAGCAATGATTGATACAATAACTTGATATTTTGGATTTGTTTGACTGATACAAGAACTTGGTTTGCACGTTTATATAGAAATCAACTTTATGAAATCAACTTCTAATTTTAGCCTGTTGAATAAAATTAGGTGGTTAAGGATATTGTTGTCTAGTTGGACATAAGTCTGTATCTGTTTGGCACAACATGGCTTGTACTTATTTTTTCATAGAAGTGCTTCGCTTTGTTTGCTATATGTCTAAATTTACTCTTATTGGTATTGCAAAGTTGTCAGCATATTATGCTAAGCTTCAAACTACATTGGTTTCTTTCAAAATCTACCTTTTATTCCATTTTTATCTTTGTTTTTCCAGAAACTCTTTTTGAATAATTTATTTCCTATTTTTTTTTTATTTTTTGATGACAAATATAATGATAAGTTTCTCAAAAGCTAAATTTCTCGAGAAAAAAACTTCCCTTAGCAAGATAGTCCCTTGGGCTCAACATGGCTTCTTCTTATTTTTTTCACAAAAGTGCTTTGCTTTGTTTGCTATATGTCCAAGTTTACTAATATTCGTATTGCAAGGTTGCTAGCATGTCACGCTAAGCTTCAAACTTCATCATTTTCTTTCAATATATATCTTATGTTTCCTTTTTTTTCAGCTCTTTTTGAAGACACTTTTTTTTTTCTATCATTGTTTTTGTTGACAAATGTAATGAAAAGTTTCTTAAAAGCGAAGTGGCTGTTTAGTTGAGAATTTTTTTTATTGTTTTCTAGTTCTAGAAAATAGAGATAAAAAATGAAAAAATTGTTCAAAAAAATTCTTGATTAACAAACATTTTTTCTAAATGTTTTCAATTTTTAGAAAATAGAAACAAGACAGGAAATGAAAAATAAATTGTAAAGAACTCCAACAAGAGCAGAAAAATATAATACTAAAGGAACAAGTAGGCAAAAGGAACAAACAAAAATAAATTGTAAAGAACTCTAACAAGAGCGAAAAAATATAATACTAAACAAATATGAAATTATCTCTACTTTGCCCCTCAAAAGCAACTAATGAAAAGCAAAACTCAGGCGTGGTGAACCACCAATGCTCGGTCCTCTTTTGAACAACTTCCTTAGACAATCTATTAGTTACTATAGTACCTTCTCAAAAAAATGTGTGAAACTCTAAACTGCATACATGACAACCGATGAATGCGTTTAGACCAGTCAAGGAGCATCTTCCAAGGCACATCTAGATTTCTATTCCACAGTAAATCAAAAACATGAGTCGAATCACTTTATAACCAAATACTGTTCCAACCATAACCATGAGCTTTATCAATGGTATAAATAACAACAAATAACTTAGCTTCAAACGCATAACAAGACATCAAAGGCAAAGTGAAACATCCTTTAACATATCCCCTGCAATTTCTATACACTCCACCTATGCCACCAATTCCCGGAGAGCCCATAGTAGCCTCATCAGTATTGACTTTAATATAAGTAGGCAGAGGAGGACACCACCTTACTGACATAATTTTAGAAGCCTTACAAATCAACCCCTTAGAACATCCCCAACAAATTCCTCACATTCATTCATCAAAATATAATATTTTATTTTATTATACATCTTGAATTTTGAATTCAGCTCTATTTTCACTACAATCTAACTCACATTTTCAATATTTTATTAATAAAATAATTAATAATTTTAACAAATCTACAGTTCGTCTCTAAATTTAAGGAATTACTTCATCCTTTTCAAAATAAGTGCCTTTTCAGATTATTTCACACATATTAAGAAAATGATTAGATTACATTAAATATGATGCTATTTTACTACATTATCCCTATTAATAACTCATTGAAAATATAAATTATATAGCATAAGTCATTAACTATAAGGATATAACTAGAAAATTATATCCAAAATTTTCTTGAGTTTGTAAAATGTCATTTATTTTGACAAAAAAACAGTTTTGCTAAAAAAACACTTATTTTGAAAAGGAGGGAGTACTATTCACTCTTTAATACTATTTATCTATTTTATTAATAAAATATTTACTTTCTAATATTTTCTCTCTCCAATACACAAATTTTAAAAAAAGCAAACATACAAACAAGAATAAAATTATATATTTTGACTCTCCATTTTTTAAAGACTGTTGGTGGTGCTCTTAATGTCCAATTTGCGAAGAATAAGGAGTTTCTGTTGTAAATCATTCATATAACAAATTTGAAGCAAGTTGCATTCAATAATAGCTCTTAAAACACATCTAATAGTAGCAAAAATAAATATGATTCTATCTTCAAAAACTATTTGGTTACGAGCATACCAAATGGCCAAAAAGGCTAATACTATGGTTGTCTGAAGAAGAGCTCGAATTTGAGAACTAGAATTATTTGCCATGGCTTGCAAGAAAATATCAACAGGAGTTGAAATAGTGGAAAAGCATAGAGATACTCCAAAGAAGTCACCAATAGCTTGCCAAACTCTCTTAGAGTAGGAACAATCAATAAAAATATGATTTGAATTTTCATATCCAACACCACACAACTTACAAGCAGAAACAATAATTATAGCTCTATTACGTAATGCATCATCAATTGGTAACTTCCCATGAAATAGGCGCCAACAAAGCATGGATCTATATGGAGGGAGAAAGTGCTTCCATATATGCTTACTCCATGGATGATGAAGGCCTAAATGCACTAAATGTTTAAGAACATTTTTGCAAGAAACCTTAACTGTAGAATCACCCATCCACACCAGCCTGTCACTATCAAAATGCCAAAATTTAGTCCCAGAGATTACAGCAGCTAGCGCCGGAAATGCTACTGAAAATTTAGTCAACAAGCTCCAAGTTTCCGAGCAAAAATCAGAAACCCAATTATGCAGTTGCTTGCGAGTATGATTAGGCAAGTTTAAAATATCCACCACCGATTTTTCAAGCCAATTATCATGCCAAAAATCCAAGTCTGAATGCCTCCCCAGGAGCCATTTAGAATTGCCCATAATATTGCTAAAAACAAACTTAGTAGAGCACCAAACCGTAGATGTTACCTGAAGCTTTGGAGACAAGTAAATTGTTGCTACTTGCTTTTAAGACATTATGCACATTGTTGTAGAAATTGAAAACAAGATTGTCACCCATGTCAAAGTTTTATTGAATTCACAAATCATTGTATTTAAACGTTGGATCTCTAATATGGTAGTTATCGTAGTCACACTAATACACATTTAACCACCCCTACCAAGTCCTTAACAATGTGGGTAGCAACTATGAAGCCTCTAAGATCCCATGGTACCAATACTAGTAGGTTTGAGCGTCACCATATTTAAAGAACTGAACCAAACCAAATTGGGTTGTTCTGTTTGGTTCATTTGGTTTGTTCGGTTTATTCAAACTGCATCAACAAATTGAATAAAATGACAAATTACCTTGTTAATATTGTTGGACCAAGGGTGGTCAATATTGAGATTCCTTTAACTTTTGATAATGAACAAAATGCAGAATTTGATCAAATGATAATCAACGTATGTGAGTCCAAATTTCACGTACGTGAGTCAAAACTCAAGTATGTGAGTAAGGCTGTGACCAGGAACAGAATCAACTGGGTGGATTGAAAAGAATAACTCACGTACGCGAATACCAAAGTCACTCACGTAAGTTCATGTAACGTACGTGAGATGCAAGACACGTACGTGAGAACTGAACTAATGAAAAGCGGGAAAATTGAAGTCTTGAATCATTTGAAGAAATGAAGACACACGTACGTGAGACATGAAATGCCACGTACGTAAGAGATGCAAGACAAGATGAAGTCAAGTACGTAAGACATGAGTTCAAGTACGTAAGACATGAGTTCAAGTACGTAAGGCGCTCCGGATGAAAAATAGATGGTACTGGAAGGTTCAGAGGTTGAGGTTACGTACGTCAGAAATGGTTCACATACGTGAACTGGGAATTTTACTATGATCAACGTACGTGAGGAGATATGTCATGTACATATGATGAAGTCACGTACGCGAGAAATATGTCACTTACGTGAGAATGCTCTGACAGTGCATTAAATGCACCCCATTTTGGATCACAATGGCTATAATCCAACTCACAACAGTCTAAAATTAAGAGTGAGGTGTAAATACATGGTTGAAAGGCCAAAAACATCTTTTACAACACCTGAGCATTAATTTCTAACAACAACCAAGCATCAAAACCTTGATTTTCTCTCTCTTATTGATACAAGTCTATTGTTCTTAATTGTTGTCATTATTGCTTGTATTACTAATTCATTTATAGTTGACAAGTGTTTGTGTTAAACATATTTTTAAGAGTGATTGTGAGTGGGATCAAAGGGTAGATCCTTATGTTGGTTTTTATTCTTGAATCGAAATCAAGAATATTGTAAGATTTCTCACTTGGTTAGAAAATGAAGTTGTAATCTTGTGAAGATTAATAGTGTAAATCCTTAGTGATGATACTTAGATAGTGAATGTAGGCATCGAGTTAGCCGAACCATTATAAGTTTTTGGTGTTCTTTCAATACTTGCAATTACTTTCGAAGAAAATTCGAAACTCTCAAACCACACTATTCAACCCCCTTTTAGTGTGGTTATTGACTCTAAAAATATACCTTTCAAATACCTTTCAAATTTAGTTAATATTTGGCTAAAGGTCAATATTTATAAAATAAAATGTTTGCTTTTTTATTTAAAAAAACCAAAAACCACCCAAATTCAAACCTAATTTAATTTTTTTGTTGGAAATGCCTTGTAATTGCTAATCAATGTCTGAATAGAGTATATTGTCTATAAAATATTTATTTTTTTATTCAAAAGAGCAAAAAATTTCAAATTTATCATTGTTTATTTTCTTTTTTGATTTTTTTCAAAAACCAACCAAATCGAGACAAACTGAGTGGTTCAATTCGGGCCAACCCCAATTGTCGGTTCAATTTTTTCGGTTTTCAAAAGGGGGTCAATGTTTTCGGTTTGCTACAGCCGAACCGACTGAACGGCCACCCTAGTGATTTTAGCAAATAAAATGAAAAAAAAAGAAGAAGAATACAGTAAGTAAGCAGTATGTTGGGAGTTGTATCGGTGAGGTTGAGCGCACAAAATCAGTTACTCTATTACAGCGAAAGAAGGAACAGTAGTGCGACATTCTCTCTTTTTCCTCTCACATTCCCCCATGAAACACTCTCTCTTCTCTTTCTCTCCTCTCTCCAAACATCAAACCAAAATTGAAAAAGCTAAACTAAACGCAGTTTCTTCAGATTCTCCTTTTCTCACACAGCAAACCCAACCTCAAACGCACTCTTCTATCCCTCTCGGATTCCTTACTTCTCTTCCAATCTCTCCCACCCCACTCACCACCCCATTAAACTCTCTCTCTACCTCTTGTTTTGGAGTAAATTTTGCCATTTGAAGCTTCCGTGATATGAATTGAAGCTGATACTTGTTTTGGGTTTTTATTAGAAGGGTTTTTTCTGTTGTTTTGTTTCTTTTTTTGGTGGCATAACGAGAAAGAAGAAGAGAAATGGAGAAGTACGAGCTTGTGAAAGACATAGGATCTGGAAATTTTGGAGTTGCAAGGCTCATGAGAAACAAAGAAACCAAAGAGCTCGTTGCTATGAAGTACATCGAGCGTGGTCACAAGGTCCTCCTTTTTCCTAATTTCTTTCAATTTTTTGTTTAGAGAATAAAAAAGAGTTTGCATGTCAAAGTAAACAGCTTCTAACCATTA
>CAODLS010598618.1:0-11799 GCA_948243855.1 Flueggea neowawraea
CGATCCGCACATGCTAGCAAACATTTCTTGTAAGAATCCTAGATTTGAATGTCTTTAAAGCTGATTGCAACATTGTCTTCCTAATATTTGATTAAGCTTATTGTTAGGATTTGATTGTAAGCTTTAACTGAAAGAACTTGCCCCGACTTCGTTATGAGAATAAATGCTTGTTATGTTATTATCTTGTATAAATATTCTTGGTCATTTCTTCCCAACAATTTCTTTCTTTGAAATTGACTCAGGGCCATTTATCCATTCGGACTTTCATCTTCACTTCTCTTTGCACACAGGTAATTAGAGAATGAAAGTGGAATGAATTCATTGCTGTCTTCAATTTCCCAACAACAATCACCAGTGCATCATTCATATTAAGAAAGTATTATCTATCATTATAATTTTGCACAAGTCTATCAATTTCACAAACAATCTCCATCTGTGTCTATGCCCGGTAATTTTTTCCGGTTTCCTATTTGGCATAAATCCAAAGCTCTGTTATATTTTTCTGTTAGTACGCGCGTAATATATACATCAACGTATTTGGAGATTAGAATTTTTTTAGCTAACGCATGACACGGCAAGTGCAATACTTTACATCTTTTAGATGATAAGTTGATTTAGGAGGTCTATGGGTTGATAATCTCATTTGAAAGAAGTGCAATATTTTACATATTTTGTTCTCAAATTGATAGTGACCTTCTGTTGAATGTTAATGCAGCTTGAAGACCCTAAACTTGTCACGACCCGTTTTTAGACCATGACTGGCGTACGAGACGAACCGTTTATGAAAGTTCGGCTCATCTCGCACAAGCATCAGAGAACAGAACTAAAACCAATATATTAAAAACATTTCAAAACCAATTACGTTTAATAAAAAAAATGAATCCAATCTTTAACAAAACATAAGTTTTCCATAATAATAGAATATTTGGTAAATAATAAATCGCATTTAAATACTAAATAAATATACAGAAGCACCCACAAGTGTACCGGTGTAGAGCAACTAACAAAATAAATAACTGGGCACGAACAAAAGGGAACTAACTGCAACTCCAGAGTGCCTCACCGAGTGTTAAATGCCGGTAAATCGCAATCAACCAAAATCACCTTAAAATAAGAACAAAGGAGATAGACAAAAAAAGAAAGGGGTAAGAACCATAGTGAGGAAACGACACTTTAGATCGCCTTATATGTGCCTCACAAAGATTGTTTTAAAAACAATTCAAAATATTTCACATGCATATATATAAGTACGTATACATATACATGCTAAATACAACTAATAGTTTCGAAAAAAATCATTTCAAAATCCTCGCAAACAAAGTAGACGACAACTAGGCACCGAAACGTCAAAATGAATAAATTTAAATAATAAAAAAAATCATTAATTTTCCAAAATCGAAAATAGCCAAAATATTTCTTTTCAAAAATATTACCGAAGATCACTTTAAAATTTTCCAAAATATTTTCAGAGAAAAATACCAAAAAGTTAAAAGGACCAAAGATCATTTATCAAAGACGAAACAAACTAATAAAACGCATTCATGCAAATTAACCATTTACTAAAAAACGAAAACACTGTCAAAATCATTAATCATGCCATGAAATTATCATGCCGGATGACAAACATAGCTGGTAATCACTGATCATACACCTGTATTATATTAGCACCGCGTTGACTAGATCAGATAGAATAAACTAGTAACCTTAGGAGTCCAAATGATACCTGACTTAAAAGGGCTAATAGTCGATAGTTTTGGGGGCTCAAAATAGTACTCTCTGTCCACCCTAAGTGTAACACCTTGCTTGTTTCTGAAAACTATCCTGTAGCAATTTGATTTGATTCTGATAAATCCTTGATATATGAGATCATGATTTGAAGATGAATGATGTTGATTAAGTGTTTAATGATGATGGAAGATGTTAATTTTATGAGGTTAGGTGTTGTGGAACCTCAAGAATGGTCCAACGCGTGTTTGGAAGGGAGAAATGTCGAGTATGTGAGATGGAAGTCTCACAATGTGCGTTACAAAATCTGACAATGTGCGTTATCTAGAAATAGCCCAGGCAATGTACGTTGTGAAGCATCAACGTACGTTGATCAAGGGTTATGTACGTTATGCACTTGATACGTACGTTGTGCATGGAAATTTTGGATCCGAAGTTTCTGGATGCATGATAACGTACGTTGCACCTTAGGGACGTTTTTTGTGACTATCCAAGACATACGTTATGCCTAAAAATTATGTACGTTGCCATTGTAATCGCTGAAACGGTGAGTTTTGATCCGATCGGCTTAAAAAAGCCTAAAACCCGATGCCCTCGTCATTTTCATTCTTTCTCCTCCATTTTTCACCCAAGTCTGTCCCAATCACTCCCATTTTGCTCCCCCGATTTTCCTTGATCATCCTTGAGGTAAGATTAACGTTCTTTCTTCCTATTTACTTCGTTTTTGTACATTTAATTCATGGAACCATTTTTGGAAAAAATTTCAAATGGGTTTCAATTTTTGGATGATTTTTGATGTTCGTTCTAATATTAGAGGATGTTAGAATAGGTTAGAGGAGACTTGAATGAACATGAATCAAGCTTAGAATCAATGGATTTCATGAGTTTTATTTATGGTTAGGGTTTGGTCCGAATTGATGACGGTTTTGAATGATTTTGAGGTTGTTTGGTGTAATTGTTAATGGATTTGTGTTCTAGAGGAGGATTTGAGGTAATGTGGATGGTTTAGAACATCAGGTTTCAAGTATTTCGGTTTTATGGACGTTTTTATATAGTTTTCTGTCGCAAGGACCAATTCTGATATTTGCACACTTGTGGACTAGTTTTGATATTTTCCAATTTAGGGAGCAATTTGGTTTTTCGAGAGTTTAAGGACTAAGTTCAATTTCTGAGAGTTTGAGAGCTCTATTTGAAATTTTGACTACTTGGAGGACCTAACATAAATTTTTGAAAATCTTGAGGACAATTTTGCAATTTTATGTGGGTTGGGACCAAAACATAATTTTACAAAAATTCAAGGACCCAACTAGTTTTTTGGTGTAGATTCCAATTTTTGAGTTTTTAGTGTAAGATCTTCGACCGAATTAGAATTTAGATGGCGTCCTAGGATTTGCATTTGCATTTAAATATCATGCATTCAGTACTGCCACAGTACTAGTGTTCGATTATGATAAATGGTGATGTTTGTATTTGTTTCAGCTTTTTGTACTTATCAGTAGGATCAACCACCTGTCAGTGGTGCTTGACTGGATCCATAGCTTCAGATATCAAATGAGTGAAATGACAGCTTCAAACACATAGGTTGTGTCTCCTAAATTATATGTTTTTGCTGTGTTCGCCATTACTCTGAAAATGGAATAATAATGGCTTGGCTAATTAATAATCTGGATTATATGATTATTAATATTCAGTTTTTGTTTGTTTTCGATAAATAATTATATGATTTATAAATATTTTCTGCAAATTTATTTAGTCTCAAATTTTGAATATTTATATAAGATATATAAATATTCTTTGTAAAATAATTTTTACTCAGCATGTGTGCTAGTTATATATATATATGGTTTATATATATATTTATATATTTTGGAATGGGGCACTTGTGCTACGTAGGGTAAATGTAGCATTTGGTATACCAATGCGCAGTCAAACGTACTTAATATCAGTTTGGTGACAGAGTTCCCTTTATTTTATTTATCAGTCAGTTTCAGGTCTCATATCCACCTCAGCTATACTATATATGATATATATATTATGTACATTTATATCTGTTGTTTGCTTTGGATGCGAACGTATTCAAAACGAGTTTTGGACTATATTTCAGTATTAGCGTGTATACGCGTGTATACGTATATATGCTTATATGTGCATGTGAAAGTTTTTGAAATGTTTTCAAAAATAGTTTTTGTGAGGCCTAGTGCCGCTCTGGAGTGTCGTTTCCCCACTAGGGATTCTTACTCCTTTTATTCTATTTCTTGTCCATCCTCTTTATCTCATTTCACAGGTTCTCATTTTTCCATTCGACAACCGTCTGACATTCTGTACCTAGTGAGGCATCTATTGATAGTGAGTGTCCTCTTTGTTCGAGCTCTTTTATTTTTTGTTAGAGCTATACCGGAATGTTGTTGGGTTACTGGGTCTGATTTTGTCGTTTTGAATTTATACTTTTACTCTAATATTATGTTTTGTTTTGGCATAACTTACTAATTGATATTATATATATGTACTTATGATTATGATTTCAGTATAAAGTGTTTTATATTTTACAAATGTTTTGATAACGGTTTTAATCAATAAGTTGGATAGAATGTCTAATCTCTGAGGCTTGTGTGAGATGGGTCGGGCTCCCACAGACGGTCTGCCTTGGACACCGGTGATGATCCAAAAATGGGTCGTGACAAAGGTGGTATCAGAGACATTAGGTTTCGTAACTCTGGAGCAGTTGTGTACTCTGATACCAAAGGTGGTAACATAGCCTTAAGTTTTTCCAAGTTTGATTCGGTGTGGAGCATAGGTATCTTTGATCGAGTCAGTCTGATTTGCATCTGCATATTCTTCTAATCTTTGTCTCGGTACTGTGGCAATCATTTGTATTCTAACATTTGCATGCATGTTTTGTCTGTCTGTTGTCTGTAGTGATGGATCATCGTGGTCGCGGTCATGGTCGTGGTAGACCTAGATGAGAGCCTGGTGAGGCCGTAGCTCACTCTACAGTTGAGCTACGTAAATAGCATAGTACGCTAGAGGTTGCAGCGTTACTACCTCAGCAGTAGCCACAGCTTCAGCTTCAACAGCAATAGCTTCTCATAGCTCAGATGGAGATGCTTGAGCATATGACTCGGTTCTTGGCCGCATGGAGAGAGCTTAGCCAGGTCAAACGACTGTGGATTGTACCTAAGCCTTAACCCGAGGAGCCTGCAGCAGCTGCTCCGGTGGTTGCACCTATTGCACCACGGGCTAGAAATGATGATATTCTGGATCAGTTTATGAAGCTAAAGCCACCCAAATTTTAAGGTGGGATAGGAGAGCATCCCTATGATTTCTTCCTGAAGTAGAGCGCCGCTTTGAGATGCTCGAGGCATTACTGACGATGCCAGCAGAATCCAAATTGCCGTGTTCCTTTTGAGTGGTCGTGCAGCTAGGCGGTGGAGGATTCTGGAGGCCCGGGGAGATTTTAGTTGGGCTAGATTTAAGGAGAAGCTCGTTGCTTCTATCCTTTCTTAGAGTATCCAGGACAAGAAGGTGAATGAGTTCAATGATTTCTGTCAGAAAGCGGGTATGTCAGTGAGAGAGTATGAGAAGAAGTTTAAGGATTTGAGTAGATATGCACATTCTTAGAGTAAGGGAGAGAAGGCATTGGCTAGGAAGTTTCTGGATGGGTTGAGACCCATGATTGGTAGAGTGGTGGCGACTTTAAGGTTGACCACCGTGAGGTAGATGGATGAGTCTGCCAGAGGGATGAAGCATATAGATGAGAGGCATCTGAAGGAGTCGAAGAGAGCAAAGACATAAGGTGCTTTTGGAAGCCACCAAAGCCGGGGTCAAGGGACCTAGTCGGAGTAGAGGTTCCAACATTCTTTTGGAGGTAAAGGCCCATTCACAGCACTCAGAGCCATAGTGTAGCTCAGCCAGCTGGGCAGAGTGGAGGACCGGGCTCGGGGGGTTCGTATTTCCCTTGTAGCACTTGTGGGAGGAGGCATCCTGGGACTTGCAATAAGATAGCTTGAAATTGTTTTTACTGTAGACAGCCATAACACAAGACAACTGAATGTCCTGTAAGGTTGAGTGCCGAGGCTCATGCTAGACATTCTTCAGTTGAAGGGTCAGGTGCAGTAAGTACCAGTGTTGGCAGGGGAGCTGGCAGAGGTTTGGAGAGCTGCAGTTAGGCTAGTCAGGATGGCTACCATGGTCAGGTAGCCCAGAGTAGTGCCACTATAGAAGGTCAGGCCAAAGTATGTTGTCTCGCCCGTTGGGAGGCTTAGACCTCCAATGCTGCAGTTACTGATACGCTTTCTATATCTGATACTCTAGCATATGTATTATTTGATACTAGTGCATCACATTCATTTATTACTCCTCCTTTTGTTGAGTGTGCTGGGTTAGTATTGTGTTAGTTGGCTAGGCTGGTAGAGGTCTCTTCACCTTTGCATGCAAAGATGTTGACTAAATCTGGGTTTCAGGGTTACGTGATTACCATTGGTGGGCACAAGTTAGTAGTCAACCTCATCTTATTAGAAGTGGGAGAATTTGATGTCATTTTGGGTATGGATTGGCTTTCTGATTGGCATGCTACCTTGGATTGCTTTGCCAAGATAGTGTGTTTTTTACCACATGTTCAGACTGAGTTATGTTACCATGGTGAGAGAGACAGTGTGGTATAGAGTTATGTATCAGCTGTTAGAGCAGAGAGGATGATTCATTAAGGATGTAAGGCGTATTTGGCTTGTGTTTTGACCGATACCAAAGGATTAGAGTTGAGTGTCAAGGAAGTCCCAGTGATTCGAGAGTTTCCAGATGTATTTTTGGAGGCGTTAACAGGACTTCCGCCTGAGCGAGAGATCGAGTTTATTGTAGGGTTGCAGTCTAGTACTGATCCGATATCGATTCCACCGTATCGGATGGTGCCAGCAGAGCTGAATGAGTTAGAGAATCAGTTGAGGGAGTTGTTAGACAAGGGATTTTTTCGATCGAGCGTTTCCCCTTGGGGCACTCTGGTGCTATTTGTAGAGAAGAAGGATGGGAGCCTTTGTATGTGTGTCAACTATCGTCAACTTAACAAAGTAATAGTGAAGAACCGATATCCACTACCGAGGATAGATGATATGTTTGACCAGTTATAGGGCGCACAATGGTTTTCTAGGATTGACTTGAGGTCGGGATATCATCAGTTGAGGATTAGGGGTAAGGATATTCTGAAGACAGCGTTACGAACTAGATATGGTCATTACAAATTCCTATATGATCACTATGAATTCCTAGTAATGTCATTTGATTTGACCAATGCACCAATGACATTTATGGATTTGATGATCAGAGTGTTCAAACCATATTTGGATCGGTTCGTCATTGTCTTCATTGACAACATCATGATCTAATCGAGTGGTAGGGAGGAGCACGAGGACCACTTGAGGTCAGTATTGCAGACGCTGCGAGAACATCAGCTTTATGCTAAGTTTTTAAAGTGCGAATTTTGGCTTGACAAGTGGCATTCTTAGGACACATAGTGTCTAGAGAGGGCATTATGGTTGATCCAAAAAAGGTAGAGGTAGTAGTACTCTATTGGGAGAGACCTAAGACCACTACGGAGATTCAGAGCTTTCTTGGTTTGGCCGGGTATTATAGGAGGTTTATCCAAGATTTTTCTAGGATTGCTGCTCCTATGAATTGGTTTACTCAAAATGGAGTTAATTTTTTTTGGTCCGATAAATGTGAGGAAATTTTCCAGAAGTTGAAGAAGTGTCTGACGAGTGCACCAGTGTTGGTTTTACCATTAGGTTTTGGAGATTTCTCGGTGTATTGTGATGCATCGAGAGTTGGTCTAGGTTGTGTATTGATGCAACATGGTAAAGAAATTGCCTACGCATCAAGACAACTTAAGAGGCACGAGCATAACTATTCGATGCATGACTTGGAGTTAGCAGTAATGGTGTTCGCCTTTAAGATATAGAGGCATTATTTGTATGGAGAGACTTTTGAGATCTTTATGGATCATAAGAGTCTGAAGTACATTTTCGGGCAACGAGACCTAAATTTGAGGCAGAGAGTTGGCTAGAGCTGCTAAAGGATTATGATTACATTTTATCATACCATCATGACAAGGCTAAGTTTGATGTCACTTGGAGAGTTGGCTCGATGCTCTGAGTAGGAAGTCGGTGGGTAGCTTAGCTCATGTCTCTGTTGAGAGATGACATGCAATGTCTGATGGAGTCCAGAGGTGAGCTACAATTTAGTGACTCAGGGGAGTTATTTAGTCATATCAAGGTGAGGCCCCATATTGTTGGACCGGATTAGAGAGGCTCAGAAAGGGGATTCCGAGTTTCAGAGTTTGATTGAGAAGGTTAAGTTTTTTCAAATGCTGCGATTTAGTGTTGATGACTCTGGAGTTCTCTGGTTTGGTTTGAGACTGTGCATTCCATCTTCGAGAAGTCTACGTTAAGAGATTATGACCGAGGGTCATAGTTCTACATATTCTATACATCTTGGATACATTAAAATGTATCAGGATCTTTGAGAGTCCTATTGGTGGCCAGGGATGAAGAAGAACATAGCTGAGTTTGTTAGTCGGTGTGTGACCTATCAGCAGGTTAAGTTTGAACATCAGTGTCCTTTTAGATTATTACATTAGATGCCCCTTCCAGAGTGGAAATGGGATCGTATCACTATGGATTTCATGGTTGGCCTACCGAGGACATCTTCTGGGTATGACTTTATCTGGGTTATCATGGATCGATTGATGAAATCGACACATTTCTTGCCTGTTAATATGACATGTGGAGCAGCACACCTAGCGAAGTTATATGTTGATCGGATTGTTTGTTCGCATGGTGTGCCTGTCTCCATAGTGTTAGGCAGAAGACCTCAGTTTACTTCGCAGTTTTGGCGAAAGCTGCAAGAGGAATTGGGTACTCAACTGGATTTCAGTACAGCTTTCCATCCGCAAACTGATGGACATTCCGACTGTACGATTCAAAATTTAGAGGATATGTTGAGAGCATGTGCGTGTGCGGTGGATTTTGCAGGGAGTTGGGATACCCATTTGCCTCTGGTAGAGTTTGCATGCAACAACTCATACCATTAGAGTATCGAAATGGCACCATATGAGGCATTGTATGGAAAAAAGTGTAGATCTCCTATGTGTTAGGCCGAGGCCTGTGACAAATAGCAGTTAGGGCTGGATCTTATTTTAGAGACTACTGAGAAAGTCAAGTTGATACATCAAATGAACCAAACTGCTCAATCGTTAGAAGACTTACGTTGATCCGAAGCCTAAACATTTGGAGTTTGAGGTTAGAGACCATGTATTTGTCAAAGTATAGCCGATGAAGGGCGTAATGAGATTTGGAAAGAAGGGCAAGTTGAGCCCGAGATACATTGGTCCATTTGAGATTATCAGCCGAGTTGAAGCCATGGCATATGAGTTAGCCTTACAGCCTCAGTTTGTTTCTGTCCATCCAGTGTTTCACATTTCACTTCTAAGGAAGTATGTCTCCGATCTGTCTCATGTTTTGGCACCGCAGTCTGTAGAGGTTAGGCTCGATTTATCTTATAACGTGGTTCTATTGAGGATTGTTGATCAGCAGGTCAAGGGACTCTAGAACAAAGAGATTGCTTCAGTGAAGGTGATTTGGAGGCACCATTCCCATGAGGAGGCCACTTGAGGGGCTGAGGATGAGATGCGGTGCAAATATTCTCGCCTATTTGATTTCGTTGGTTCATAGGTCAGTGTATTTTGTCTCAGTCTCAACATTTCCATTTTAGCATAATTGTTTCAGCATTTCTACACTTAGCTCCTGCATGTCAGTTTCTGCCATTGTATTTAGTATCGTAGTTCATGCATGTTTGTGTAGCTTCAGTTTCTGCATTATTGTTTTGGTGTATAGGCTCGGGGGTTGGATAGCCGAGATTTGGTTAGGTGATTATGACTTTAGCTTATTTTGGAGATTTAGGATTAATCTCAGCTTTGATTCTATTTGTTTAGAACTTCGAGGACAAATTTTTTTTAGGGGAGGAAGTATGTAACACCTTGCTCATTTCTGACAACTATCCTGTAGCAATTTGATTTGATTTTGATAAATCCTTGATATCTGAGATCATGAATTGAAGATGAATGATGTTGATTAAGTGTTTAATGATGAAGGAAGATGTTAATTTTATGAGTTTAGGTGTTGTGAAACATCGGGAATGGTCCGACGCGTGTTTGGAAGCGAGAAATGTCGAGTATGTGAGCTGGAAGTCTCACAACGTGCGTTACAGAATCTGACAACATGCATTATCTGGAAATATCCAAGACAACGTACGTTGTGAAACATCAACGTACTTTGATCAAGTGTTACGTATGTTATGCACTTGATAAGTATGTTATCCATGGAAATTTTGGATCTGAAGTTTCTGGAGGCATGATAATGTATGTGTCACCTTAGGGACGTATGTTGTGACCATCCAAAACGTACGTTATGACTAAAAATGACATACATCGCCATTGTAATCGCTGAAACGGTGTGTTTCGATCCGCTTGGCTTAAAACTCCCAAAACTCGATGCCCTTCGTCATTTTCGTTCTTTCTCCGCCATTTCTCACCCAAATCCGTCCCAATCACTCCCAATTTGCTCCCCCAACGTTCCTTGATCATCCTTGAGGTTCTTTCTTCCTATTTACTTTGTTTTTGTACATTTAATTCATGGAACCATTTTTGGATGAATTGATGATGGATGTGAATGATTTTGAGGTTTTTTGGTGTAATTGTTGATAGATTTGTGTTTTAGAGGACGATTTGAGGTAATGTGGATGGTTTAGACCATCACATTTCGAGTGTTTTGATTTTAGGGACGTTTTTGTGTAGTTTTATGTTGCAAAGACCAATTCTGATATTTGCATGCTTGTGGACTAGCTTTGATATTTTCCAATTTAGGGAGCAATTTGGTATTTTAAGAGTTTAAGGTCTAATTTTTAATTTATGATAGTTTGAGAACTCTATTTGAAATTCTGACTATTTGCAAGACCTAAAATGAATTTTTGCAAATTTTTAGGATCATTTCGTAATTTTACGTGGGTCGGGGACCAAAACGTAATTTTACAAAAAATAAAGGACCTAAATAGTTTTTTCGCGTAGATTTCAATTTTCTTGGTTTTAGTGTAAGATCTTCGACCGAATTACAATTTAGACATCGTCCTATAATCTATATCTGCATTTGCATATCATACATTTGGTACTGCCACAGTACCATTGTTCGATTATGATAAATGGTGATGTTTGTATCTGTTTCAGCTTCTTGTGCTTATCAGCAGGATCAACCACCTGGCAGTGGTTCTTGACTGGATCCATAGCTTCAGATATCAGGTGAGTGAAATGACAGTTTCAGACACATAGGTTGTGTCTCCTAAATTATATGTTTTTGATGTGTTCGCCATTACTCTGAAAATGAAATAATAATGGCTTGACTAATTAATAATCCAGATTATGTGATTATTAATATTCAATTTTTGTTTTGTTTTTGGTAAATAATATTTATTTGATTTATAAATATTTTCTGCAAATTTATTCAATCTCAGATTTTGAATATTTATATAAGGTATATAAATATTCTTTGTAAAATGATTTTTAGTCAGCACATGAGCTACATATATATATATATATTGGAATGGGACACCTATGCTACGTAGGGTAAACGTAGCCATTGGTATACCAATGCGCAATCAAGGCCGGTTACCAGGGTTTTATAGTAGCCGTGTGTCCAGCCAGACACACGTACTCAGTATCAGTTTGGTGACAGAGTTCACCCTTATTTTATTTATCAGTCAGTTTCAAGTCCTATATCTACCTTAGCTATACTATATATGATATATATATTATGTACGTTTTTGTCTATTATTTGCTTTGGATGCGAATGTTTTCAAAACTAGTTTTTGAACTATATTTTAGTATAAGTGTGTATCCGTATATACACTTATATGTGCATGTGAATATTTTTGAAATGTTTTCAAAAACAATTTTTATGAGGCTTGGTGTCACTCTAAAGTGTCATTTTCTTACTAGGGTTTCTTACCCCTTTTATTCTGTTTCTTGTCCATCCTCTT